>JAUEJL010116499.1:0-24431 GCA_032274825.1 Drosophyllum lusitanicum | reverse complement strand
CAAACCCTTTGTCCCATTAAACTCGATCAATATTATCTTATAATATTGATTTTCATATATATATATATATATATATATATATATGTGTGTGTGTGTGTGTGTGTGTGTGTGTGTTAGAGGATTAGCAATTTTTATACATTAATTGGTTAGATTAAAATATAATAATCTATAGAGAAAACTTCTAGATAGGAAAACAAAGAGTGTTGACCCTCTCCAAGATCCATCTGTTAAAATTCTCCCTCTAAGACCCAGAAAGGATTTCAAAATTAAATTAAATTAGAATTTTCCTCTGTTATAAAACCCTTGTTCTATTTCAGAATCTTTCACACAAACAAACAAACAAACAGATTTTATAAAACATTTCAACTTATACTCACCTACAATGCAACGCGTTGATTCTGAATCACTGCTTCCGGCAGGTGTCGTTGACCGGAAAATTGCTTCAGAGACGCTAATGGACCGACTTGGAGACATGCCAGATGATCCTGATATTCCAGACAGCAAGGTAGTTGAAGTTTCAGCTGATTTTCCGCCGGAATCGTTCTGGTTATCAAAGGACTCGGAGTTTGACTGGTTTGATCGGAATGCTTTTTTAGAGAGGAAGGAATCGACAAAAGGACTCTCCAATTCAACGAACTTGAATCCGAATGTGAACCCGATCCACTCGAATTCAAGCTCGCAGCGTTATTCTGTGAACCTCAAATCAAAAGCTTCGATTATCGGTTTGCCTAAGACGCAGAAGACGACTTACGTTGATTCAAAGCGTCGGCAGTGTAATAAGCCTGTTAACGTACGGCTGTTTCCGAAGAGATCGTATTCCCTTGGGAAGGCTTCGTCAAGAGTTCCGGTGGCGGAACCGTCCTCGCCGAAAGTTTCCTGTATTGGCAGAGTCAGATCAAAAAGGTGTTGTAGCCGTCGGAAGTCGTCTGGACAAGCTGATGAACCTTTGAAATCTTCAAGCCAACGATCCGGAACCAGTAGAGTACATAAAACCAGTCTGATGTCTCGTATAACGTCGTTATTCCGTTCTGAAGGTCACCGCCGGAGGAAAGCCGGTAAATCGTCGTCGGGAGTAGTCAAAGAGTCGGTCGATTATTCCGCTCCAAGGAGAGTCTGCGTGACTGTTAAACCTGTTAACAGTGAACCAGGGACGCCTTCTGAACCTCCGGCTTTGGGAGGCGTGATGCGGTTCGCTTCAGGGCGGAGAGCGGAGTCGTGGGGAGGTTCCGACGACGATGATGTGGCAGGACGTCATTCGTTTGATTCAAGACGCCGTGGTGTTTAGGGTAACGGGTTAGGCCGTCCCACCAGGTAAGTTTGTTGAGCTGACGTGGCATGTTGAAATCTGCGTGCTAGTAAGGAAAACAGAAAACGTTACGAAAGGTGGTTTTTATATGTATTTTCTTTTTTTTCCTTTATCCAATATCCATAGAGACGATCCCAGGTAGAATCTCTACGATAACCTGTCTTGATTGCACATAAACTTGTAACATTATCTGGATCTAGTAATTTCTTCTCTGGAAAAGGGACTAGTAGTGTTCGTTAGAAATTTTTTATGTACATAAAATAAAATATCATGGAAATAAGAAATCAACAACATATATAGCATTTATTTCAACATTAAATCGAGTCGTGTATGGTGGGTATTCAAACCGAAATGAAGCGTTTAACTGTCTTTAGTTTCATGGTTACTGCACTTTAACACGTGTTAGATGTATACCAAAGCAATCCTCAAAAATTAAGATAAAATTATTTTATGATAAACTAAATCAATTAACATTAATAATATACTAACACGGTTTCAGATGTACAAGGTGTTTTATAAAGTTATAGGTTCAGATTCTGTAGTAGACAAAAGATGTAAATTTAAGATTAGGTTAATTTAACAAGTGCGTGTTATGTGGTTCAAAAAACAAATTACTAAAAAATGAAGCTAGGAGCATGGAGGATAGGAGTCGCCACCTGATGATAAGATAGAGTATCGCCTGATTTGAGTCGGTGGTTGACGACGTGGTACCTTGATGACTCGATAAGAGTTATTCGAAAAAACGAGATAATGAAATAAATGGGCAATGGGCTGTGAATGAAGAAAGCAATATATGGGACAAGAGTTTTCTTAAGATTGGGACGAGTATTCACAGATAGTAAATTCAGAGAACCAAACACGAGCCAAGACTTAACGGGTACCCTTATTTACGAATGAATCATGGGTTGCGCAGTTATCGAGTTTTATATTCGGATCATATAATTGTGTTTGTTTTTTAAGGAACGTACACCCATAGTTTTAAGTATATTAATTGTAGGTTTCACATTTAGATGTTACTTAATTTTTAGAAAAAAACAATGGATTAATATGTCGTACTCTAGTCCGGTAAAAGGTTTCAGGAAAGGAGCCATGTTGGTTTGGTTATTTAATAATGCTGACAATGAAATCTAAAAGCTTTTAATTAAAACGTAGATTTGATAGCCTGTAAAACATGCTCCCACCTTTGACAAAGCCTTTCGTTTAAACATTTGACCCGCATTGTATTGTATTGTATTTGTTTATAAAATTTGACTGACCCAGCTTCTCTAACCTAATTCCTCCGCCGTTGCCAATTTACACTGCAGCATTGTAGACGATAAATTATGTATGACCTTCGAGAGAGCTCCCAATGTATATCATTAGCGTTCCACAACTTGAATATGTTCAAGACCAAAAACATGACATGACATGCAAGAAATACACTGAAGAAAAAACAACCAAATCATGCTTGTAATACCATGATCTAGCATATTGGTACATATTATGAGCAGGGCCGGTCCAATGATTTTTGATGCCCCGTACGAAGTGGGTTAAAAATGTCAAATGAAAAACAATATATAACTAATATGTAAAACTTAAATATTTTATCAACAAACAATCAACAGATCAAACAACTACACAATCAAGATATCAAACTAAGCAATCACGAAATCAAACAACTAAGCAATAAAAAAGATAATACATGATTAAATTATACTCAAGCTAATAAAGATAAAACATAATCAATCTTCTTTTGTTTGTATTTTTTTAGATTGTGGTTGTAGCTTTCTGCCCTTTTCTTTGTAATCTTCTTTTGTTTGAATTAATGGTTGTAATTTCTGCTTTTCAAAAGGAAGTGAATAAATTTAAATCTAAATGCTTGAAGCAAGCAGATTTTTAGACCAGAGAATTGACTATCAATCTATCATTTATGAACCACAAAAGCAGATACTAGATACAATAATACAAACCTGATTTGGCTTGATTCTTGCTGCAAAAACTGATTCTTGAACCACCAAACCTGATTCATACTCACTGGGTAGCTGCAAAACCATAATGAACTTGCTGGAAAATCGGTTTCCCCAATTAAACCCCATTCACATCTCATTCTCTCGATGGATTTAGAATACAATCAATTCACGAGTCCATAATTGAGTTTCTTCGGTTTGGAATTAACAGAGAAATGAGAGAATGAGATAAACTCAAATGGATTGATGGAATTAGAATTTCATTTCAGAAAGAAACAAAGCTCAAACCTGAACTTGCTGCAAAATCGTTTGCCTTCATCGATTCAAGAGTCACGATTCACGAATTCAATTACAATCTGATTCTAAATGCAAAACCTAATCGGACCCTAATCCTCTCAATGGAATAGAATACAATCTGAGTCATGAGTGATGAGTCCAGAATTATGTTTTGTCGGTTTCGAATTCAATTTCAGAAATAGCGAATGAGAGAAAGTCGATGGATCGATTTCTTCCCTTAGCTGTTGGTTCATGAATTCGTGCCTTGGGAACTCCAACTGACTCATTGATGATTGATGATGGTTCGGGAATCATGCCTCGAGAACCATTGTCGTTAATGCTCACCTTGCTGCCTTTGTTACGTCAGTCGATGGGCCTGCCTCTTCATATTTCCTTTTTTTTCTTTTCATTTTTTACTAATGAGTCTAGTATATAAGTAGTGGGCCTAAAATTTGGATGCCCCCATTATGTTTGCTGCCCTGGCCCAAGCCCAGACTGCACATGGCTTGGGCCGGCCTGAGGAGATGTTTGAAACAATGCACAAATGAATTGCTCTTAATAGCGTTTTTGGTCATTCGGTTCGATGCACAGTCGATAGTTTAAAAACCAGTCTACAATCATTCTTACATCCATTGACTTGCTTTATATCGATCAATGGATGAGGGGGTGTCATCAACGTCAAGGAAGTCATCTATAGGATGGAGTATGATGAGGGGTCATAGACTCTAAGGGGACTCATAAAAACAAAGTGACATGAGATGATTATTTTACGGATATAGAGGTAGAGGTAGCGGAAGCCATGGTAGTGAGAAGGGTATCCGGGAAAAATACACGAGGTGGTGTGAGGTGCTAGTTTTGAGGTGGGAAAGGTAAGGGTAACATAGACATCTGAACGCACGAAGATGGGAATATGTGGGTGTTTTTGGTACAAGCGGAAATAAGGGATATCGTTTCGAATGGCGGTGGAGGGCAATAGGTTGAGGAGATGACATGCCACGTTGAGGGCTTCCACCCAATAAGTAGGAGGCATGTGAGCATAAATAAGGGTACGAACGATATTGTTGATAGACTGAATCATACGTTCCCATTTACCGTTTTGTTGGGAGGTTTTAATGCAAGAAAAGCGGACATCAATGACATGTGCATCGAAGATACTATGGAAGGTGGAATTATCGAATTCTCCACCATGATCACATTGGAAATTTTTAATCTCATAGCCAAATTGGGTTTTAACATTGTTACGAAAGTGAGCGAATTTAGAAAAAATGTTAGATTTTCTACAAAGAGGATACACCCATAAATAATGAGAAAAATAATCGAGAAATATATTATAATAACGTAAACCACTAGAACTCACAATAGGGGATACCCATAGGAGAATGAACAATGGAACTAGAAATACTAAATGGTAAACGAACATTTTTGCCTAGTTGACAAGAATTGCATAAACTAGTGTTCTTATGCTTATTACAAGAAATCAAATTATTCGAAACTAAAAAACAAAAATGGCATCACTAGGATGACAAAGAAGTTGATACCACAATGGTTGACCAAAGGGGGTGAGAGCAAGTGAGGAAATGGAGGTGACAGGATAGGGATCGCCCGTCCTAAGAAACGTTTGACGAGTTCGGTAATCCTTCACAGAAAATCCAAATTCATCAAATTCAATAGAGCAATTATTTTGCTTAGTAAATTGACACAAAAATAAGATTTTTGATGATATTAGGTGCAATAAGAACATTGTGAAGGTGTAATGGGCGATAAGGGTTAGGAATCTCAGTGTGCCCCGCAGAAACTATAGGAAACGTAGAACTATCACCAACTATGACCGACGACAATTAGCTATTAATAGTAAAATATTTGAGAATACCCGAGCCTGTGTGAAGGAGGGACGAGGCACTCGTATCCATGTACCATTATGTATCACCGGGATCATTTGGAGACATAGTGTAAAACGTCTCTAGTAACGAAATGGCATCATCATGAGAGAACCATTGCCAAGGAGGAAAGATTGAAGGCTAATCGGTCACCCAAGCTTGTGGTGACCCAAGAATTCTGCTAGAAGGCTGCTGTTGGCGCTACTATGGTGGCAACTGCTGTGGCGGCAGTTAAAGGGTAGAGTCCACCATTGAGGGGGCGTAGGTGGTTGACGGGAAGGACCAGGCTACTGCTGCGGTGGAGATGGTGCAAAAGATTGCCGCTGGTCACAAGTTTGCTGGTGGCAACAATTGTTGTTTAAACCGCGGCAATCAGTATAAAGAACCGATGGGGCTAAGTTGTGGTAATTGTGATCGGTCATGGGTACAAGAGTACAATTCAAACGTGGTTCTTTAAGAAGCAATATTAAACGATCTTGAAGAAAGGACAAGAGCGGATTCTAAAGATGAATGAGTGTAGCCACATTGTCATATTTATCATACAAACCATTGATCATGTAGGAGACCAAGTTCTTCTTGGGACAGTATTATCAATATTATCAAGTAGATTAGCCAAGGCTTTGATGTGCTTACAATACTCCATGATAAAAGGATCCCCAATGGTGATATTGCGAAGTTCACTGTCAATCTGGAAAGCTCGGGCAACCTTATTATCCCTAAAAAGAGACTCAAGGTGGAACCAAACATCACAAGCAAAAACATTCTTCTTCATAATTATAATAAGTAAAGACTTAGAGATTGTACCAAAGATCCAGATCTTGACAATGGAGTCAAGTTTGGACCACTCCCGATCATCAAGAG
Organism: Drosophyllum lusitanicum; assembly: GCA_032274825.1. Taxonomy (NCBI): domain Eukaryota; kingdom Viridiplantae; phylum Streptophyta; class Magnoliopsida; order Caryophyllales; family Drosophyllaceae; genus Drosophyllum; species Drosophyllum lusitanicum. The sequence continues at coordinate 18,165 of JAUEJL010116499.1, read as the reverse complement.
GAGTAACAATAGTAATGTCAATGTGATGAATAACACCGAACCTAATACAGTGGGTTAGAAAAAGCTAAGGCCAAGCATCGTAGTTTAATTCATGAAGGTCAAGAATGAGATAAATATAGGCCTTGATGTTAGTAGTTCCACGAGGCCTTTGGGTAGGAGGGTTTTGGGTAGCCATGGAGGTCAAAAAAGAAGAGAAATTGAGGGGGGGAGATCGCCGGACAAATGTAAATGAAGAAGATAGCGGTGGAAATGGGTGGATTTACAAGAGGGAGGTGGCCCGCCCCTAGTTTTTTCCGATGGTGATCACATACCATGTTAGGCAAAAATATTCTCCTATTATTGAGAATTGTTTGACTACCAAAATATAAAGGGTTTACATAGGACCTAAACTAAAGATGGGCCTTGGGCCACAATACAAGATAAAATATTTTTGGCAATTCCGGTTTTTCGGGCTAGTAGCGTTTGGGCCGGTTTGGCCCGATATCAGGCCCGTGATTGGTCCTAAAACATTATACATATTTTAAATTAAGAATACACAATGAGAAGAGGGTTTGTGACTCAAAAAAACCTAGTTTTCAAGTTCAATATTGTTATAAGTTTTTAAATTTCTAAGTTTTTATTTGCTAAGTTTATAAGTTTAACACTATTAATTTGAAAATTATGTTAAATATTGTCCACATAATTAAGAGTTTAAATTTAGATGTTTTATTTTAAACGAAACCTTATCCAGCACTATCATGTTCCTCATAGATCTATTAACCCCAGGATATGATGGGTCCACAAGTACCTAGAATATGCTTCTCTTGGGATGATCTTATACGAACAAAACGCTGGACAACAAGTAGGGGTACTAGAAACACCCAAGGGAGTAAATGTACTATATTTAGACCTAAGCCTTTATTTGCATAAAAATGTCATCAAACGCTCACGTGCTTAGGATAGGTGTATTCTTCCCAATGTAGTAGCTTACTCTTTATGAAAAGTCTTGCCTTATGTAATCCTAAGATGCGAAGATGTATCCCCAGATCTATACACTTTAATGATAAGTACAAACTAGATAAGGTTTATATCTGACAAAGAAACTTCAAAAATCAAGATTCAATGTGTTTTGGCATATCAATTTATGGGATGCCAATCAAATACATGGTGTTTATTAACCTAGTCTTGCCATAGCTTATCCATTGCTAGCAAGTGTCACTCCATCGTTGAACTTTCAAGTTAGTCAAACCCATTGAAAGTCAATTCTTCTAGAAGACCTACTTCACCATAAATAATCTCTCTTAATTGCACTCGCGTGTGCAATCAAAGCCTATTCAAGGTTGTCTACTTGGTTTGGTTTAAACTAAAATTAGTTTGATTTCATGCTAGAGATGCAAACCTAGTATCCCTCAAACAAAGATGCTACTTTTTTGTCGTATTCTTTCAAGAACTAAAAAAACATCGGTTTATTACACTCGTGCGTACGATCAGAACCAATCCGATGTTGTCTGCTTGGTTTGATTCATTCTTTAACCTGGTAAAAACTCCGTACGATCAAAACCAATCCGATGTTGTCTGCTTGGTTTGATTCATTCTTTAACCTGGTAAAAACTCGAGCTAAGTGGTACCGCCATAGTCAATGTGTCACACAAATTGTCTCAACTCACTCCATATATCCTTTAAAGTCTGCAATTTTAACTCAATAATAGTTGTATGTTGTTACAGAAATACAACAGGAATGCAAGTAGTCCCAACTCATTCAATATATCCTTAATATCTGCATTAACAAATATGCATCATACCTGGTGTTACTCAAAACAACCATATACAGCCAACAAAATTTACACAGAAAACACAGAAGGATAAATTACACATTTGCACCTATCGTATATAACCCGAGTAACATTCATGAGAAGGACAAACAAATAAAATCACAGTACCAGAGAGGAAATCTATACAATATATGGTGAAAGAACAGACCTATAATACAGTTTATTGTAACTTCCTATAAATAGAACTCTTAGAGCATAATAACCCCAAAAAACGACGGTAATAACTACAATGGCGTGTGAATTCTTCATGTTATGCATCAATTTGATGTTTCATGAATCACTCCAACTGTCATTGTCGTCTTCATCATCATCGCTTCCAGCAAACGCTTGACGAATTGCATTTGCTTTCTCTAAAATAGCAGCTACCCGCAAATTTGTTGAAGGGCCCTGAATTATAGGCCTTGTCGGGACAGCTGGTTTCAAGTTGAAGGACTAGTATAACCAAAGAAAAATGTTATTAGATGTGAAAATAATCCGAGGAGCATTTAATCCGCATTTCACAATCATTTGAGATGCACGTTGTTGTGAAACACATTATTTTCACATGACGTAATGACATAACCACATAAGTATGAACAGAGCTAAATTTACATTGTTATATATAATTAGTGCAGAAATTACGATCATAGCAATTATATTATTTGGATCATAATTTAACTATTAAAAAGGTTTGTTACATTGACCTATTTCCTTATTAGCTAGTTTTTTTTATAGCCGTTACATTAGAGATAAAACACTATCAAGTAATTCATAAATAAATGGGTCAACATGGCACATCTAGTCACTGCGGATCAATTGCTTACTTGCCTGATTATGTGTGTGTGTGTGTGTGTGAAAGATAGAGAAGCATTTTAAATCCGTACCTGTGCTCGTATCTGATCCAGAAAAGTGTCTCTTTCCTCTTCCTTTGGGAACAAAGGCGTTGCTCGTTCTGAGACCTTCCTCAACTGCAAAAACAGCAAGTGTTAAATCACATCATATCATTTCAGTGAATCTTCATTCTATGTTTTGTGGGCACATCCCCATTCACCATACACATTTTAGATGCCCAGAACAAATAAAAACCTAACATTACCACACGAGTGGCAAAATGTTGGTGGCTTGGCGCATCAAGCCAACTTTGTGCATTTTTAAACAGGTAGACAGGCTTGTCCAGAGATAAGGCTGACAATTCTTGACAGTTGACACGACAGAAATCTCTACGCGAACACGAACTAGGTTGACATGAAACTAAGTTGAGCACTTGGGCCAGAAATGGGTTGACACAAAGCTGGTCGATACGAACCCGACATGACCATGATAACCCGAAGTTGACATGTTTAACCCGATTTTTATAACAATAATAATTATATTATTATATTCATATTTAACATAGAATAATAAATAATTTATTTTTATTTAGTTAACTCTCTAGAACCTCAAGTTACTATAGATTATAAAAATTCGAAAATAATTTTACAATTAGCTTAAACTCTAAAAAGTAAAGGTTAAAAAGTCTTTATTAAAAAAATTAAAAACCCAATATTAGGCATTTTAGTTTGACAGCCTTAGTTTTTCATTCGTTCCAAATTCCTTAGGTTATTAAACCTAACCGATGCCCTAATTTTAGAAATGAGAAGTGACATCAGAGGCTTAAATAGCACTCCATTCTTCAATTACCATTGCTCGACAACAATCTCACAAATGTGATATGCAACTCTCACAAGTAACAAATTTGATCTGCAACTCACACAAAACCAATATGCAGTCTTCCTCTTCCCTGATCTGATTCTCATCCCCGATGACCAATCGGTTAAAACAAGTAATCAAGCATTTGACTTTTGATGTTTCTTGCTAACTTGAATAGTGAGAAAGTTACAAATGTGTTATAGAAGTTTCGTAAAATTCATGGAAGGAGATTCTAAATGCATTCTTTTTCAAAAAATGGGTCGACAAGAAACCACAACCCAGAAAAATCCGAATATTTTTCACTGAAAAGACAACCAAATGTTATTCTGGAAAATGGGTCAACACGAAACATGACCCGTACCCAACACAAATAAAGCGACATGAACTGAACCGGACCCGAGATTAAATAGAGTCAAAATGGGTCGGCATGAGAATGACAAGACCCATTTAACACAAACATGACCCAAATCGCCAAGCCTAAATTATAAATGGTAGATAAACCAAAATTGTTTATAAATAATTTGTGAGTCGAATATAAGTACAAAATTTATATTATTCAATAAAATCTAACCTTGTTTAATAAAATGATTCAGGAGGTTTTATCCATTAAAAATACACTGTGTCTTGTGTCTTTCTACCCTTCGTTTCCTTTTAAGGCTTTTTTATTTTTATTTTACCTGCCTGTTAGAGATGAAACATAACCGAATCGACCCATGACATCTAATTCACAAAACCTTCTTCAGACAAGTGGGAGAAATTCAACATTACCTTGTTTATGTCATGAGCAGCAACTGCATCAATTAGAGGAGTTCGAGGACGCTGAATTTTCATAGGGCGAATACCGTTTTGCATTTCATCATCAGCAGGAGGAAGTGTAGATGTGCTCAATGGCCTAATAATTTCTGTACCTGAAACTGTAACATTTTGACATTCCACACTATCAAGTGGTGGTTTTGGGACAATTTCTTCTGCAAAATTTCCTGCATTCCCTTCATTATCATGTTTGGATTTACCATTGGTTACATTTTCATTCTGATCTAGTGTTGGGAGGCTCTCAATTTGGGTAAAAACTGGCGGGAAGTGGTGGATGTCATGTTGACCACCGTCTGGTCTTAAAATCAAGGAAGAATTTTGAAGCTTTCCCATCCTCCATTGCATAGGTGGAAGAGGAGGCAATGGTGGCATCTCCTCAAGGTTTATTGGGGCTAATTCAGGAAGAATGTTGAAACCAGAAAGATTAATATGAGTGCTCAATTGTGATAAATCCGCCGTAGATGGTTCTACATGATCTTGAAATTCAGAATGATCAGCATGGTTCACCAGGTAAGACTCAGAATGAGTATCTACGTGCGTTTCACAATCTACGTGGTTCCGAGAATCAAGGGTTTCCAGTTGATCAGTCTTTTCATCTAGAGAAACAGAGTGATTCAAGATTGATGATGCCACTTCAAGCTTACAATTTTGATCATCTTGGTTCTGAGACCCTAGGGTTTCCAATTGGTCAGCCTTTTCTTCTATTGAAACAGAGTGATTCAAGATAGATGATGCAGCATCAAGTTTATCATTTTGATAGTCTTGGTTTTGATCATCTTGGTTCTGAGACCCTAGGGTTTCCAATTTGTCAGCTTTTTCCTCCATTGAAACAAGGTGACTCGTAATAGATGATGTAGCTTCAAGTATATCACTTTGATCATCTTGGTTCTGAGATTTAGATTCATCATAGTCAATGACATTTGCAGATTTAGATTCTTGGGCGTCTGCTGAAACAGGTGAATCAGGAGCACTGTCAAGGATTTGGGCATTTTGATCCTCTTGCAGCCCATTTTGATCTGTTTTTTCAATAATGAAAAGGGTTTCGTCCTGCACGATTTTAGAACTTACAGATGGATCATCCACATCATTTTCATTCACAGTGTTACAAGTAACAGGGCATGATGTGGGGATACTATCATGATCTTGAATGTTCAAATGGTCATAATATGTAGAAGGAACAGAGTCTGTCGATGGAGAAATAACCTCCTCACTCAATTCCTTCTTTTCACCAGATTCAATTGTTTCATCCTCTGGAGAAATAACTAATTCCTCACTCAAATCCTTCTTTTCACCAGATCCAGTCGTTTCATTTTCTGGAGATATAACCGATTCCTCACTCAAGTCATTTTCAACAGTTCTATTAGATTTCAGGACAATAACTGACTCGTTGAAATCCAGCCCATTTTTGCATGATTCCTCGGTAGTAGAAACACAGTTATCTTCATTCTTTTCTGATTCAACAGATTCTACTTCTCTCACCTCCGATTCTGTGTCTTCGCAAGTAGAAAGACCCGTAATTTCATTACTACCAGGAATCAAATCTTTAGTTTCTGAACTAACTGATTCAGGTTCAAGAGTAAGATCATTGTCTCCAATTTTATCATCATCAGAATCACATACAACAGCATTTGCATCTTTACTTTCTGATTCAATTGACAGTGTTTCTTCATCTTTCAATTTTGTCTCATCTTCACTAGAATATGAAACCCTAACTTCTGCTGGATCGGATTTACTCTCAAGAAAACCATCTTCATCCCAAATGTCATGTTTGTCCACTGAGTGACCAAAACGCTGCACTTCCTCATTGGTAATCACAAGGCTAGAATTGGAAATATTATCCTCATTATCTACATCATGTTGAGGGACCCCTACACATGTAGAAGCTATAATCTCTTCTGGGGCAATTTCAATTTCTTCTGTTCTTGTGGGGCCACCAATATTAACACAATTGTTAGATGACATTTCACTAAAATCTGAATCTTTGGAAGTTTGCTCTTTAAAGATTGCTTCTTGATCCATTACATTATCACTTGCCTCAATGCAATTATCAGAGACTTGATTTTGCGTAACTCGCGGGCGAAATGGGATTTCGGTAGTTGCAAAGGGTTGAGAAGAATTGACACCATGTGGTGACATATTGTCGGGTGAAGTGGTTGTAGTATCAGAATATGAAAAAGTTGTATTTTTGTTCCTAATTGAGCTACTTTCATCATCTGATGCAGATTGAGAATCTGAAAATCGTGATTGAAGCTTTTCAACATTTGAATCAGAAAAGGTTTCCTGCTTTATGATTGGATCAGAGTTAGCAGCCTTTATTTCAGCATCGGTTTCAACCTCTGATTCCATAGTAGCAAGTGCATCCATGTAATCTTCTGTTTCGCTTGCCACATCATCAGATTGATAATCATCTTCAACACCATTATCTTGTTGTTTCCCATCTACAGATATGTGTTTTTCTTCAATGCCATCTAAGGATGAATTTACCATTCTGACATCAAGTGTTTCAGGCAAATCTAAGGGTGAATTTACCATTCCGACCTCAAGTGTTTCAGGCTCTGGTTCTTCAGAACTATTGGTAGGCAATCTTAGACATGAGGAACTAACAGGTACCTCATGAACAAGTTTATCCTCGGGTGGAGAATTTAGTAATTTCTCCATGTATCCTTTACCACTTTCTGTGTCAAATGGGAATTTGATTTCCCTTTTCTTCAATTTCACACGGCGTGCAGGTTCACTAGCACCGTTTTGCACACGCTCCTCAAGGAGTAATTGATGGAGCCTGTGATATTGCAAATAAAAATAAGACAATTAGGGGTGGCACTCTTGACCCATTTACTTATGAATGGATCAGAGTCTCTGGTTATGTTTAATCTATAACAAGACAAAATGGTAAAATCAAATTTATCAACTTAAAAGGAAAATGGACGGAATCTAAAATCACCCAAAGGGCATTTTTAATGCATAAAACCTCCAAAATCAGTTTACCCAGAAATAAACATCATTATTGAAATAACATAACTGATTGTAATCTTTATCTGATACACCAACTATTTATTTAGGTCAAAAATTTTGGGACTTCAAGTAATTCAAGTCCAACCAAACTGGCCCGGCCTGTTTTGTGAAGTACTCAAGTACCCAAAACAAAAAATACCCATTTGAACCCTAGCTTGTTCTGACTAGTTACCCAATCCACCCATTTTGCACCTTTAAACTTTAAGGCAGAAAAACTGAAAAAAAAAATCATTTTAAAGAAAATAACTGCTGAACTAAGAACTTACTTGACATGCGACGGCTGGAAAACCTCAGGAGTCTCTCCATTTTTCCATCGTGGTCCCCTCTTCTGATATATTTGATAAATTTTGAATGCACAAAGAATGATGGTAGTTAGTTTTTTAAAAGGTAGTTGCAACATTTCTGTTCTGGTAAAGTTCAATCTCGAATTACCTATTCACAAATTATAATTGTTACAAGATACTAGTAGCCGATTTTCAAGATTCCTTCTATTTTGTCAATATTGAAAGGGACTTCTAATATTTGTCAAAGGGTCCGAAAGATTCATAACATTACATGCAGTCAAGTTTGAAATTATTTTGACAGAGAAGTATATATAACAGCATGGTTATTGACGCATTCCTAGTCTTAATACTTCAGTAAATAAAAATATTTTTATTAATAAACTTCGTCAAACTCACCTTTGTCTTACGGATCTTTTTATCCCTTTGCGCTTCTACACTCACCATTTCATATGAGGATGCTTCCACTTTATAAAATGATGGATCAGTGTAACGTTTTAAGCATGCCCCGGCACCACCAACATCGAACCTTTAAAAGTCACAAGTTATTGATATATAATATACATGCAAGTTTATTAAGCAACACTAAGTACTAATTCCACCCCAAAACTAGAGTTCATGTTTGACTTTAGGTGTAAGGAATTACTTTATAACTCCCACTTAGTAAATAAAATATTATCTTAAACGAGGTACAATATTAAAAACAATTCAAGTATATTTTTGTGTTTTAAAAGGTTACAAAGCATAGATTTCTAACTCCAATAATGGGAAGGAGGGAGTATATTTATATAATTATACAACTTCATACTTGTCTAGCAGAAATAATCGAGGTGGTCCCCGACATTCTTCATAAGAATCCATGACAAACCGAGGTAAATCTCCCTTAGTGATAAGATTATGTTCTGCTTGCATATAAGGATGCCAACTAATGCCTGTAACATCAATAGTAATTGCATAAGAAATCTATATGGATTTAGTTAAACAATTGCATCACTAGGTATTGGTGTACCTATAGGACTTGTGAAATAAAATAACATTTAGGTTAGTTTAAACTACTACGTACAACTAGAGATTCAAACAAGTCAAGCTTTTATCGAGCATAAAACAAGCTCTAAATGTATAACAAGCCAACCTCCAACCTATAAAGACCAGCTCGAGCTCTTATCGAGCTTTTGTAATATGTAGGTGCATCCATGCATATATAAAAATAAATATTAAATAATATTTGATATTTAATTTGTGAATGTTGTTACCATTAGATTTCTATAAGGCATTTTTGACTTATGGCCATGTTTATTTATAGATATTTGAATTGAAACACGTAATCAAATATAACTTTCACATTTGAAATAAGTTAGACTAAAAATTATAATTTTCTATATTAATATTCGAGCTTTAAAATTCAAGCTCAAGTTGATCTTGAACCCTCCTCGAGCTGACCCTATATCCTAAAGGGCTCATCGAGCTATCTAGCCAAGCCCAAGCTTAGCGTAAAGTAATCGATCCAAGCTCAAGCTTGACTTACTCGTTTGTAGTCCAACATATAGCTCATTGGAAATGATCAATTAGTCTTTTAGTCATTGTCTTACTAAATCCAATTAAGGTTTTCATTATTTGCTTAAAATAGCAGAATCCCCAAGGCCTACTTAATGTGAACTTTTTGCCTGTTGATAAATGTGTGAAGTACTCGGCCCCTAGGTGAGAGGGCTTAGATTACATTCCTTGTGACGCTCAAGAAATTCTAGTTACACCACATAATAAGCTCAAAATTCTACTCATATTCAGTTTCCCCAAATTATCTCCCTACATATAAGTGAAGCACTTTTCGTTCATTTTTTTAAATACTTCTTAGGGATAACTATATCACAATGGATGATAACAAAACCATATTATTACAATATTAATCTAGCCTTTCACATAAAGCGAGTTAGGAGGTTATATGCATCAAAATACACTTGGTGCAACTTACAACACGTTTGACATTTGATCTGTATCTAAAGAAACATAACCCAAGAAACTCCAATACAGAGGTAAATTGTTCACCAGTCATATCACATATGTTGGATAGTTCATTTCATGTTGTTATTATTGTCAGTGGGGCAAATTATTGATCCTAACATCACAGTCACAAGTACCAAGAGAAGACAAGAAAACAAAAGGATGGTAAAACCTGTAAGAAAAAATAAGGTTTAAAATGATGTGAGGACAAAACTATACCCGCACTAAAAAGAGAAGGTTTTACCCAATTTAATTAAATTTGAAAATCAAAATTAAAAAAAAGGGGAAAACACCTGAGCTGGAAAAGAATGCTGAATGGCCTGTTTGGGAAAGGAATGCCCTTTCAATTGCAGGGAAATCTGACTCGACCTGTTGAACACGTACCAAGAGATCATGGCCCCTAGCAGCAGTTACCATCACTTCTTCATGCAAACCATGGAAAATCTCTGCTGCAAACCTTCACAATTCAATATAAGCTTTGATTAAAAAATGATATCACAAAATATCACAACGCCATAGAGAACTAGTGAGTGTTTGGATGTGCTTCTTTAAATATTCAATAATCAGAATTAGATAATCAGTTTTAATAACGAGTTGTAGGAGAGATAGAGTTTGGATGTGCTTCTGCTGCTTCAAGTTGTAATTAGCAAATTCTAGTTATTTAAGTACCTAACAGATAAAACGACAAGAAGATACACTCATATATATTGTAGAAACTTTTTAATAATATTTATGAACATTTAATCTTTATCAATTAAAGTAATAGCTTTTATTATTCTGTAAGTTATTTATTAACAGATTCTTTAAAATATTTATCATCTCTATTTCCACAATTATCTTTTTACCTAATGGTAATATTAGCAAGAGAAGTGTGGAGAAAAAGTCTTTGAAATAAAGTAAAAACAAGGGGCAAAAACCAAATTTCTAGTTTTTCCTTAATAATCAGAGTTTTGTTGCAGTTGTTATGAAACTGATAATTTAAAATTTAAATAATTGTAATTAGAATCTCTTTATCAAAACACTCAAAGTTGATTATTAGTTTCATTTTCATAATGCACATCTAAAGTCTAAACACCCCCTAGGATTATTAGGACACCGTTAATTTTGTTTATATATAGCATCCCACTTGTGAAGGCTACCATTCCTACATCCATATCGTAATGCACACAATGAACCTATAACAAAGGTTTTGTACATAATAGTGTTCCCTAATTAAAGATATACATTAGATTTGTGATTAAGATACATGTGAGCAGTAAATGTAATTGGAGGATTTAAAAGCCATGATAGTTAAGTCAGTTGGTTGAGGTTTTGTTACACATGCCTCCCGCGTATCTTCTATAGATTGAAAGATTTATCAAGTTAGTTTAAAATGTATTGGGTGCACTGAAAGCTACTCATTATCCTCCTCAGTGGAATAGAGTCAAAAGTGGTTCATCTTTCCCAAATAAGATGAATTCAACCTACCTTAACAACCAAGGTATTATGAATTACTCAAGAACTATGCAAACATATTATTCAACTTCTACTCCATTATAATCCAGAAACAATATAATAAATCTATTAGCATAATCAAACAACAACGCACAAAAGAATCACATAATCACCGTCGTGATTTCAACTTTCAAAGATCTTTAACCCTAAAAACACGCATCATCTCTTTTTTCATTCATCAAATACATGATTATATACAAAACAAACCCTTATATCATCTACTAGACTCATATATATGTTCCAAAAGACAAGTCCATAATTTACGGTAAGCATGAGATTCCAGTTGTAAGAGAACAATTTGATAATTTAATTCTATAAATTCCCTTAAATCTCGTTTTCAAGCATGGACTTTATTCTTCCAAAACTCTGCACTACCCTGAACAAATGCAATTCGTTAATTAAATCGGTACAGAAGCTGAATCAATTGATTTGATTCCAAAATCCGTTTGCACCAATTGAAGATGCATCGATTAAAATTATGGTACTTTGATCCCAGAACTCCTAATTATAATTTAATTAAAATCATATTATGAAACGAAATACAAGACAAGAACAGAAGTACTGACTCGGCTAGGTCACCGAGCTGGCGAAGAACACCAACGAGACCGGCCATGGCAACACCTTCAAGCAAAGCTTCAGGGTCATCTTTATCAGCTGCTTTGTACAACTCCGGATCAGCCAAACTGAACTCATTCCTTATCTGATACCTACTGAATGGCATTTCTTCTAATTCCAGAAAATCAGCTCAATAAAATCCCATCAATTATCATAACGAATTCAAGATTTTCGCATCAGAATCTTGCACGAGATTCACAGCCAAATCGGAGTGTAAAATGTTTGACAATGGTAGCAGGATTTGTAGAGAGAGAAAATGATGTGAGGGCGATTAGTGCGTTAGTGGGGGTGTTGAAATGAATGCGAAGGAAGAAGACAGAGAGAGAAATGAAAGACGACTCGGTGGAGGGATGTAAGTTTCACTTGAAACCCTTGTACTTTTGTTTTGTTACTTATGAACCCCTATAAGTTTGATTTTTGAATATCTAGTCTTATTTTATATCTAGAATAATATTTACGTGAAATTTATATTACCCCGTGACTCTGTGTGTATTTTTTTTTTGGTGCCTAGTTTTTAGGACCGGTAGTTTTTTCTTGGAAAGAGGGGTGAAAGGCTGGTAATTTTTGAGTTGATATGAAACTTGATCTAAACCTGATACGAAATCAACATAAAAATAAATTGGTTGGATTAAAGTCAACCCAAAAGTGATCTATGTGACCTGTTTAAGAGTACAATTGTAATATTATAAAATTTAAATTTTATTAAAAAGATTGTGAATTCAAATAAGAGAATGACATCTTAGTGTAATAAAACCCATTAAATAAAAGTATAAAACCTTTAAACGTTAAAAACTTAAAATAAACAATAAAAGAATTACAGTTAAAACAAAAGTATATCATTTTTGTATTTGTTATTTTAACTATATGATTTTGATACTTTGACATTTGCTTACTTGATATGTAGTACTTTAATATTTTAAATTTGATTCATAATTCTATTTATAGACGAATTATGTTAAATTATCTGGTTATTTGATAACATTATTTATTGGTACTTAATAGAATAGTAGTACATGACATTTTTTATTATACTCATTTATATATGTTGAATAAAAAAGTAAAATCAAAATTTGAATTAAACCGAAACAAATACCGAATTTAAAGTTTGAATACAGTCGAAACGAACATTGAATATTGAATTTAGAATATAAACGAAAAAAATTTTGGAAATTCTTACCGAAAGTTGGAAAACAAACATGGAATTTAAAATTTTGATAAAGAAAATTATAGTCAAAAAGCGAAACCGTATTCGAAAATCAAAAAAACTCGTTGATCACATTTAGCCGAACTGGGTCGACATGAAGGTCGCCCATGAACCCAACACTGAAAAAACGACACAACCCAAATCTGACTCGAAAATAAATGTGTCGAAATTTGGTCGACATAAAACTGACCCGAACTCGAACGACACGAACCGACTCAAATTGACAGCCTTAAGCAGTGTTTGGTATGAATGATTGAGAGGGGGAATGGAATAAGTTATTCCGTCGTAATGGAAAAAAAACATGTTTGTTAATCATGCAAGAATGGAATGAACCATTGCATAAGAAATGTGATTCCTTCCATTTCATTCATTGGAGGAGAGGTGTTTTTTTCCCAATCCATCATGGAATGAAATGAAATTTAATAATTCATCTAATTTTTTATAGTTTTTTACTAACATTAACAAAAATATATTTAGATATTTATAAAATTTACTAAAAAGGATATTTTCTATAATGATCTTAACTAATTTTTTAAATCTTTTTATGCTTTATCTTTCTATTTAATAAATTATTGATCTACATACTTTTATTAAATTATTAACTAATTTAAGAATAAAATACATATTAGAAAGTGTGTATAAAATATAAAATTTTGATATTGAAAATATTATTTTCAAATAAAAATAGATAAATAAAAGAAATGTTTCATCTTTCTCTAAAGATGTATAAATATAATTTAATTGAATGACTCATTGCATTTCGTGTGTAAAACAAACATGATAATAGAATGCAATGGATCATTCAATTTCATCACTAATTTCAATAACTTGTTCATTTCATTCATTTATCATTACATTACGTCCAACTAAACACACCCTTAGATTTGAAGGTTTTCTTTGAACAAAGTGCTATAAAAGACACCTTGAATTAGCTTTTGAAAATTAGTTTATAGTTTTTTATATAAAATTATTAAAACACTCTTTTTTAATGTTTTCAAATCTTTCTTTTTCAATCATTATTATGTATACGTCCTCTTTTTTCATTTTACGCTATTTATTACTTTTGTTAGACACACTTTTAATCTCTTATACATTAAATGATAATATGTGAACCAGTTATTTTTTATTCTCTTTTTATATTAACTGTTGGGGAGATAATCATTTCAACTCAATAATCAAGTCCATCTATTAAAATACATAGGATTTGATTTTAACAAAACCAGATCTTCAGTAAAGACTTAGAATGAAATTAAACATGTGTTGTTTGATTTCTGACTTAAAAACTACAAGTTCTTAAAGTATCGTCAGAAATATGTTAAAAGACTAAGCATCAGTCGAAGACAACATCTGAAGAGGAATGCAAGTGCAAAGGATCATTCGCTGAACATCTAAAGCCCGTCAGCTGAATAACTCAACACATCAGTTAAACGTTTATATGCTCAGTTGAACAATCCCTTGATCAGCCGAGGCATCTAAACATTTTAGCTAAGTATATTTTTCAGCACCTAGTTCTAATTTAACAAATATATCTACGTCGATAAGATTTACCCTCTTTTCAGTCAAACGGAATGATCGTATGAAATTTTCAAGATCGATCTTTCTTATCTGAAACTTCCATGATCGACCTTTATCATTTGAACTTTCCATGATCGGTGTTTATCGTCTGAACTATCCATGATTGACGTTTATCGACTGAAATCTCCATGGTCAATTTTCATTGTCAGTTCGGTACAATTGAAGTTATGATACATATGTCTTAACTATTTCAGTAGCATACTTTGATTTCTAATGTAATTTATTTTAAGTCAAGGGCTGAACATGTATTGTTCTATTATATATTAGATCTTCTTTATGTAAAAGTATTCACACTATTTATACCTTTAAAGGACAAAAAGAATAGAGCTTTACTCCTGAAAGGATTAAAGTTACTTCTGAAGAGAAGATCTTGAAAATTTTTGCTCATTTACTTGAGTATGACTGACAACTACATATTTGGTAAAGTCAAATTAGAAGAAGCATGACCGTCATTTAATGAGCTAACATGGAAAAAGAAGTTTAGCGTTACGAAGCGCATTGTCATAAAAGACAATATTACTATATTAGCAACCGGATGATTTCTCACACGAAAAGTAAAGTTATTTTATTTGCTAAAATAAAATAATATTACTTTTCACCAACTTGCTCTTATAATAATATTATCTTTAATACACCACTTGATTTTTCAACTTCCAACTTGCTGCCAATACTTCTATAAATAGATATGCATGCTCAATGTGCAAAACACACCAGAACTACACACAGCATAATATCTCTATCCAAGAACAAGCTTCAAGCTTTTTAGCAAGAGCAAGTTTTTAGAGTTAGCAAAAAGTATAGAAAAACTTGTCCATGTGTTGAACCTCTTAAACATTAGTTGTTTTAGAGAAGCGTGTCTATATGTTAGACATTTTAGTTGTCACCTTTTATTGTATTTGAAATTTTCGCTTCCTTATACATATAATTCTTGATTCACATCAATAAGATTTATATTAAAAGTATAAGCTTGTGCATTTAAATTTAAAAAACTTAAGTTTGTATTCAACCTCCCTCCTCTACAAACATTTGTTGTTATGTACTCAAGGGACTAACATTAACACTTGTATTAATGAAAAAGTATGATAATTTGGCATGAACATATATCACTATTTTATGTAGTATCTTCTTATAAATCCAACTAGCAAAGGCAAACTAAATAACATATCAACGCCATATTAGTTTTTGAAAAACATCACATTAGTCATTAAATGATCACTTTTGTTTCAATTACATCATTTAGTGCTCATAACTTAATACTGATTAAGATGTTGTTATGTAGGTAAATGATAGTAGTTTATATATAATTGTTTACTTTTGGTTTCACTTTTGAGCAATAAAAGTTGTTTTATTTAATTTTACTTATCAAAAGATGATTTTTATCTCATTTTGGTTATTAAAACTGGAATTTTAAGTTTTAATTGGTAATTAGATTACTACATGACCTATATGAAATAATATGTTATTTTTATTTTTCTAAGACAATAGGCCGCATTTACTTTCAGAAAAATCACTTATTTTTTCTAAAAAAATCCAAGGAAACTAGAAACCTGTTCACTTACATGTTTTTCTCAAAAAAAATAATAGAAAACTCCACCATTTTTTCACGTTTTTCCATTTTCCCATACTTTCTTAGTTTTCCAAACAACTTTTTCTAAAAAAAAACACATCAATCAGATATATTTTCCATACCCTAGCATCTAAGGATTAAGATTCTATCATTTTTGCTCAAATCCATCACTTTTTCAAACAACTTTTATAAGAAAACATCTCAACCAAACATATTTTTCGTACCTTTTCATCTATTAAGATCCTCTCATGTTTGACCAAATAATCCATCATGTTCCTTCACAAAAATAACAGGTGAGACCTAAAAAGAGATTCAATCTTGATTATATAAACATTAATTTCAAGAATAAGTATATTGGTCACAAATTATTATAAATTAATTTTTTATCTAAGCCTCAAATAGATTTTTATAAGAAAATTCAGTGTACCAACAATTTTATTAAATTTCCACCAAAAATTAGAAGATGTAAAATTTGAAAGTACACAACAAATCTTAACTTTTCAAATCTTCAAAAGTTGTTTGGGTGATTAGGAACATCCTCTTCACATAAAAATTAAGGTTTTCATTTGGTTTCAAAAAGGAAAAAGTCGGACAAGAGAATACAAAACTTGTCAAATTTTAAAATAAAAAGTGTTGATCTGAGTCTCCACGGTTGATCGTGGCTGCTACCACAGTGCAACCATGGGCTTAATAGTTAGACTTGCTTTTTGACTTTCAAACTCTATTTAAGCCACAACCTTCCCTACTTATTCTCAAGTTTTTGTACATAAAAATCTCTCTCTAAAACTGAAATATACATGTGATCATTCAAGTCATATATTCCATGCTTTATATCTTGAGTTCTTGAATATCAAGAAGAGAATATTTTCTAGCAAAGAGAAGAAGAGGCAAGAGCCTTCAAGTCTACATCTACTACTTCCATTATGCTATCTTGAGTTGTTATCAAAGTTCATTTACAAAAGAACAACTCAAAAGGCAAGAATAAGAACGAGAGTGAATATTTTCAAATATTCATATTATACACTCTTATATTTATATTTGCAAGAGAGAGAGAGAGAGAGAGAGAGATTGTCGATCACATCTTTTGTTTGTGAATGAGAAGATTATTGTAAAAGTTGATACTACCTTGACTAATGAGACGATTGTAAAGGTGATCACTACCTATCTTAGTGAGACGAAGAGGTGATCACTAACTTCTTTGTGAAACGTTGCTTAAGGTGATCACTACCTTTGAAAATTAGTGAAACATTGTACTGGTGATCTCTTTTGGCTAAGAAAAATCTTGATAGTAAATACGACTCTTGAGTTGAAGGCCAATGAGTAAACGTAGATTGGATTTATTAATATCCATCGCAACCACTTCACATCCAAGTGTCTTCTTTCTTTCCCTACTCTTTAATTACTTGCAATATTATGCTTGCACTTTACTTAAAGATAAACTGCTTTCGTTTTGCTTATATATTTTTGAGTGTGCAAGAAAATTTTAAAAAGACCGGTTTTTGAATCTATTCACCCTCCTCTAGTTTCTATAGGGACAAATTTTTATGTATATGAGGAACATGATGAGAATGTGTGACCACAACATAAGGAAATCTTAATTACTCATCTAAATATGTTTTCTATTTTTGAGAAAAATAAAAACTGCGTATTTTTTACAAAAATAGAAATTTTTTCTCTCAAAACGCAACCGAAATATCTAGGAGAATTAAAATTTCATAAAATTTAATTCTCCCAAATTCTCGCAACTTATATTGTTTTTGACCTTTTCAAATTTCAAGTAAGTGATCCGGATATATATATATATATATATGGGATGGTTCATTTAAGAACTATTATTATTGTGAGAACTGCGAGAACCATTCTTAGTCGTTCAATTGGTAAGTGCAATTCATGGATAAAGAGTGTGGAGCGATTGAGTGTGGCAATTGTAAGAACCGCGAGAACCAATCTTAGCTGTTCAATTGGTAAATGCATGTAACGTCCCAAAAATTATTATTTTTTTTGCAAGTAAACAAGGGGTACTATTAATCATTCACCGTAATCAAGCATTGTGTAAGTTAATTACAAACCCGGGTGATAACCCGTAGAATTCAAACGTAGTTGTTTAGAATACATCATGAAACACAA
>JAUEJL010116488.1:0-12137 GCA_032274825.1 Drosophyllum lusitanicum | reverse complement strand
ATAGCTGATCCAATCTGGATCATTCACTTAGCATGCATATTCATTCATTAAGCATGCATATTCATTCATTTCATCATCGCGGATCCAATCTGGATCCCTAGCATACATATCATTCATCTTTAACCAGGCGGCTCCAATTCTGGATTCCGCTGGCATGCACTCGACATAGTGTAACAAATACTTAACATAGCATACTGCAATAACGTAGCATGGCTAGACTTACGTATTTACTTTTAAGCAAACATGCAACTTAACATCTTCGAATCATATACAATTCATTTAACAAGCAAATCTTCCTCTACTGAGGCTTACGGAAGTCGGTACTCACATGAGTAGCTTAGAGTACAGATTACCTTAACTCTGGTTAAGCTAACTCGGCAAGTTAACCTAGAATCATCATTATGCGCGTTAAGCGTTTACACATATTGGATTATAATATTAGAACCCCTTACAAGAACTATCTAAGGCTTATAATACCCTAGAATAATTTCACATGACTTAGCACAACCTGTGCCTTTAAAACATTTATCTTTGAAAAGTGAACATTCTGAAAATCACCCGACGCGTCGCGTCCAAGCACCGGACGCGTCGAGTCACGTTTTATCATCTGAAAGTCACACGGTTAAATTCTGAAAGTCTCATGGAATGGAACAACTCACAAAGTCGCATGGCACAAGCAAGAGTCGCATGGCCATGCGATAGTCGCATGAACCAATTGCCAAATCATGCGACTGTCGCATGAAGTGGGACAAACCACAAAGTCGCATGGTATATTTACAAATCAGAAAGTCGCATGATCAGTAAGAGTCGCATGGCTCATGCGACTGTCTGATCAAAAGTCGCATGACCCCATGCGACAGTCGCATGACTTCAGGCGACAGTCACACCTTAGGTCTCATGACCCATCTGACAGTTACTCCTGATCATTTTCAAAACAAACCAGAATCTCAAACTTGTTGGATTTACTTTCAAAACACTTTTAAACTTCAAATAACACTTATACAAACTTTATAAACTCATCAAATTCAAACAAAAACACCAAACAAGCAAAACCCACTTGTGAAGTAAGCTTTGTGTGTTCTTCAATGGTGTTCTTGCATGAATTTGAGTTTCCAGCCATGACTCAACTCATATCTATTACCAATCATATTCAAACTTTACTATAAACATGATACTAACCTTGGTTTGATTAAACAACACTAAAACTTCAATCTCTTCTTCTCCAGAAAGCCAGGAGAGAGTAGAGCAAGTGTGTGCTTGTGTGTGTTTCTTGTGTATCAATTTTGACTAACATAGTCAATTACTTCACAACATATCTATATATATATATTCTTATCCATATCCAGAGGCAACCGCCTCTGGAATTCTTTTTCTTTTCTTTTCTTTCTTTTCTTTTCAATTCACTTTCCTTAATATATAGACATATATATATTTACTTTATTAAATATTACACCACAATACACGTTTCATTTAATCATTTAATATTCACATATACATACAACTTGAATACCTATTTACATAATTTACTAACTTACGTACATTTACTAGCGATTTACAAGTAGGCTCAAATCGAGGATGTTACAAGTATGGTAGTACTAAACTCAAATAACATACATACCAACAAAAAGAACACATTAAAATCATAGTATCCATCCTTTTAATATGTCAAAACCCAACTTCATCTTCCTCATCCTCCATTAATGGAGTTCTTATGCTCGATCAATTAAACCAAAGAATTTGAACATGAAATTAATGCCATATCAACATAAACTTACAACCAAACACAAAGCCAACTTCAATTTGGCATAATACCCAATTTCCTTCAAGAACCCTAACACAAGAAATGCATAGCAATGACAACAACACTACCAAGAACAATTACTAACCTTCAAATTAGAAGCAATCCAACACAAAATAGGAAGGAAAACAAGGTTTAGGGGCTGCCTCTTGGAGATTTCTTCAAACAAAGGTAAACACACACTAAGGAAGATAAGCACAACAATTGAAGGAGGAGGTGCCAAGGTCTGCTCTCTAATACGACCCACATACACACAGTGCACTTATCTGTTGTCTAACTCACAATGGATTAATTAAACAGCCCTACTCAATTAATTATTAACCAACGAGGTATACCCTTATCTAAAAACGAATCTACTAGATTCAGTAAACACATAAATATATAAAATATATATTCCCTTTTTAACCTCATGGCTCTATTTTAATTTAATAAACCTATAAAATAGCAAATAAATAATTAAATAAATAAATAAATAATTATCTTACCATTGCACGTGTAAAACTACTAGGTCAATATGTAGGATGTTACAAACAAAAGACACAAATGAGTCAAATTTCTGGAGTCTTCCCTTTTTATAACATATTTTTCATGTTTAACCCCTCTAGTTATTATAATGTGCAATTTGACCACAAACTTTTATCCATCCACCACACACCCATTAAAACATATATACATAACTAAAGACAATTGCTATAATACTTAACAACAATGATTTAGCACATAATAATTTAATTCACATAATATATATCTATATAGATATTTAAAAATTATGGATATTACAGTGCTATTAAAGTATAGGTTCGAGTTTTTCAAAGTTGTGGTTTTCAATGTTAGGCCGGCGGTTCAGAGTTTTCGAGTTGTTCATGTTCGCTTAGATTCGAGTTTTCGAGTGTGGAGGTTTCGGTTTAAGTTCTTTTATGATGTTTCTGAGTTTCCAGTCTTCGTTTCGGTTTGAGTTTCGAGTGTGGAGGTTTCAAGGTGTAGAGGTATCCGTTCGAGTTGTTGATATTCGGTTTGTTTTGTTTGAGTTTGTGTGTACTGTTTCTGTTCGAGTTTCATGGGACCCTTAGAGTTTTTCAAGTTGAGGTTTGATTAGTGCTATTTTGTTCAAGTTTTCCTGGTTGTGGTTCCGGAGTTCAGTAGGACCGGTGGTTTGAGTTGCCGCTAATTTGTTCGAGGTTCATGTATTTTGTTTGAGTTTAAGGGTCAGAGGTTCAAGGCCTGGTTTGAGGGTTCAAGCCATGGTTTGAGGTTTGAGATTTCCCGACATGTTCGAGGTTTGGGGCCGATGCCACTAGTCGTGGTTTTCGTCCATGTTTGATGTTCATGAGTTCAGGTCGTTCAAGGGTGTAGTTGTTCGTTGTTCGACGTTATTGATTCTCAACACTTTGGGGTTAAACCACTTAATCTGCTCCATTTCTGGCATTGCCATCAAACATGTGTGGTCGGTAAGGCCATTGTTAGTTGTGTTCGGTCGGGGTTTGTTGTTTTCGGTGTTAAGTTTGAGGTTAGCGTGTTTCGAGTTTATCGGGTGTCTACCTTTATATGGCTTGCGAGTTTTGGTTAGATTGGTTGGATTTTTCTTTTTGTGATAGAATATGTAACAGGGGTAAACTATCTTATATATCGGTTGTATCTTCTAGCCTCTTTCTAGTTATATTTTAATATATTGGTTGAACCTAATTGACTCGTAAATACTACTCGTATTGTGTAAAATTATTTTACACTATACTATTTTAGTGTGTACCAAAATAAATAATTATGGGAGAGAATAATGACTATCTTTGCAAAATTTTAAATTAAAAAGTGATATGTATATATTTGTTTTAGGTAATGAATTGTTTTTAATAATTATTATATGGTTTATATGTATCAATTATAATAATTAAAATTAGTATTTTTAATTCTTTAGGTTTTACGGTTAACTTTCCATTTTTAAATTCATAAGTTATATCCGAACTGAAAAAAATCTAAATTTGTTTCCGGACCATTTAACTAAACCCAAAAGAATATTTAATACATTCCCTTAATCTAAGTTTCTATATGTTTTTTTTAATTTGGTTTTTTTGTTTTTGATATTTTTAACACCCCAAGTTGTAATACGAGTGTGTTGCATATTAAGAATCATAACAGCATATTTGTTGCAAAATGTAGTAATATTTTGTAGGAGTGGTTGTCATACTTCGTCATTTATTTTTCGTAGTCTTTCTTTTGATGTCCTCACTTAATGCATTGCATTTATAATATATTGTCTATTCTTTGCAATGTCGTGTTTAACTCACATACGATTCCTAATATATAACCATCAAGTGTAGGCATAATACAAAATCAAAGGTCAATATTTACTTTAACATGTGACAAGCTTCTGATCTATGATCTTGATGGTTGGAATCTTCCATATATAATGTCTTCTAGTACTTCTCAAATCAAAGAAATAATGGATTTATTATGCACATGGTACATAATTTATAATCAAGGTTTTCAATCCATTAAATGCAAAATTTATATCATTAGCTCCATCATAACCTTGACCTTAGATTTTAGGAAAACTAAAATTATGTTTTGAAAGCATCAAATGGATAGTTGCTTTCAGTGACAAAGACGAAGCATCACCGACATGTTCGACGCAATTCCTCTCCATAACAAGTCCCTTATCAGTCGGTTTAGGTTTCTTGAACTCTTGCTTTTGCTTCCTTCTAGCGACTCACAACTCACTGCTTCACATTCATTCCTTCAAGAATTAAGAATCAACAAAAAAGTATAACAAATGGTGGTCAAGCTAAAAACTCACAATCAATACTTCATGTGTGATGTAGAGAGCCTCTTTGGGTGGATATCATATCGAGACTTCATGTTCAAGATCAAGACTTCTATTGTTCAAGATGGGACTTCGTGGCTAATAACATACATTCAAGAGTGAAGATTTTTTGTTGTTTCTAATGTTCCCAAACACACGAAGGTTGGAAAGCCAAAGGATAGACGAGTCGACCATGAGACAAATTTTAAAATTTTAATTTGTTTAATTTCCTCTTATTTGACCTAATAAACTAATTAGTATGGTTTTAATATAATTTACAAGTATTTTGCAAAAATAACCGCCTCGCGTACGTGAATCCCTTGCCTCGAAGCGCCTCAAAAATTGAGGCTCTCGGGTGGCCAATTGCATCGGAGCGCCTTGCGGCTTTTAAAACATAGCCTGCAAGAAGAGAAAACATCTGGAAATATTGCAGCAAATCCATCATCTCTTAATGCTTCTAATAAGTCACTTTAAAAGACACTTGAATGCTTGTTTAACATTCATATAATTCGAGTTTTTAGATATGATTCGAATATATCTATTTGTTCTAAGTTGTTACTATTTGTAGATATGCTTCTTTTTAAGATTTGATTCAAATTTTTAATTTATTTTCATTCAAAGTTTTTGCTCTCTTAATTGAAAGTGTGGTTTTTAGACATGATTTGGGGTTATAATGAGATTGTAGTTGGATATGGTACAAGTTTTTTAGATATGATCAAGTATGTTGCTAATATGCTGATACAGTTTCATTTATTTTAGATCTGATGTTTTTTTTGTAATATTGTTGCTGCTGTTTTCCTTTTTTTGTTTTTGTTTTCTGGGTATGGTTCAATCTAACTTTATCTTCATTGTTTTCAGAATGAAAGTTTGTTGTTGCTGACTTGTTGCAGCTTGTAGACCTATTGGAAGTCTATTTTCAAAATTTAGTTCCTAATCGTTTTAACCACGGCTTGTATAATAGACTTGTTAGTTGTTGTTTTCGTTATTTGAACTTTTTGGACTTGTATTTTAGTTGTCAGTCGTTGACTGTTGTTTGAAAATTTGAAATTTGAATTTAGGAATATATACTACCATTTATTGCTGCAAAATTCAATTAAATTAAGTTTTAGTTGAGTCAATACTAGTCGAGCTCGAGAATGTCGGTTACTTACTCGAGTTGAGCTCGTAAATCAGTCGGAAAAAGCCATCGCAAATCCGTCGAAAGTCGATTAGCGAGGCCTCTTTTTCCGGTGATCGTATTCCGTAGGAAATCCATCGGTTACGCCGTTTTCCGACGGATTTTGCCTTCGGAAATCGCCATCTTTGTTGTAGTAATAGTCCAATTGGGATATGGTTTCATCCTTCCATTTTAATAAAATTTGTACATATCTTTATCTTTAATATCTTTCTTTAATATATATTAAAAAAAATAAACTAATAATGTCATAATTATATTTTTAGATTGATTTTAATGTTATAAACAACAAAAATCGATTTTATTTAATTGTCATAAATCAATGTATGTTTAATTATTTTTTACGAATAATAATAAAATAAAAAAATCCCGACTTTTATGAATCTCAGTTTATGTATTACAAATCTCGTGGATCATATTTATCAACAAGATATTATATATCTTCCTTTTTAAATAGAGTCGTAATTGGTTATATATATGGATATATTAATGATGTCATTATTATATTTTTAAATTGATTTTAATGTTGTAAACAACACAAATTTAGATAAGTTTATCTATCTAATTAATTATGATTATTAAGTTTTATCCATTTAATTAATTATATATTTTAGATATATACATACAATACAATAATAATATAATGTCATAAATCGAACTTACTTTAGATAAATATATTAAACTATGTTAAATATAAGTGCATTATATATCTACATTTCGTATATAACAAGTTTGCATGCCTTCACATTTTATTTTATTATTATTTTTATTTTGAAGAACAAAAAAGGCGGATAATCACATCTCTTATATATCTATATTTTACAATTGTTTAATTATAGTACATAATTAATTCATAGTCATAAGTAACTAATTTTAACCTTTGGATCAATAGCATCAATAGTTCAGATTGCATTTTAAAATTTTAGGCAGAGTGACATTTTCGTAATTCATATGTGATGCTTTTACAAATCACATGTGGTTGTATATAGAATCATCTGTGATTGAATATTAAAATATTAGGACTATGTTTTTTACATGGACTTTATTAAACATAACTCACACACACACACACACACACACACACATATATATATATATATATATATACTATCTTATAAAGCATTTAGGTATTCTTAATCTCTTAATTTTAAGTAATTTAAAATTACAAATTTACCCTTAATATTACAATTAATGAAAACTATTAAATAAAGCAACAATTTGATGAAGTTAATGATAATCTTATATACCATTTTAATAACTAAACCTTCTAAAATAAAGATTATTTAAAAAATTAAATCAATACAAATTAACTTAATAATTAAACTTTTCATATTAAACATTCTATTATATATTAAATATTTCAAATTAACTATTAAAATTTGTGTATAACTAGAAATATTAAATCTAAATACATACAACATTAATTTATAAAAATTGTTGGATTTTTTAAATGGGTAATATAATTAAAATATAATAGAGTAATAAGGCCAACATTCTTGTTGGATTTTACCATCCATGTAAAATTTCATTCACACGTTATAATTTAGAAAATAAATAAATCACCATTGTTTTTAAAAACAGACAAGTTATCGATAAAAAATATTCATAACCGCTGCATTACGCGGGTACAATGCTAGTATATAGTAAAAAGTTCATGTGAGAACCGTTTTTATTGTGAGAACCTCGAGAACCAATCTTAGTCGTCAAATTCCCCCTCCTTTAATTGGATTGCCCATCCATGAATTTCTTACATGCACCTTGTCACACTCAATCCCCCCACGATCTTAATCCATGAATTCCACTTACCAATTCAATGGCTAAGATTGATTCTCAAATGAACCCTCCCATATATATATATAAGCATTTACACCTTTTTGCTTAAACTCTTAAATTTTAAGTGTTTTGAAGTTACCAAACTATACTTAATCCCTTTTCATATCTAGTATAATATTTTCTTTCTAACGGTATAAGAATCACAATAATAGGAAACACAATATTTCCACTTATAGTAGTGTGACAAATAATTTTTGTTAAAGGAAAGTCAATGTTTCAACCCTTATGCTGATACATAATTAACAAAGTCAATGTTATATTTTTCATAGTTTAAATTGCATGTAAATACATGTTAATAGCAAAATTAATTTAAGCTACAATCTTATATATGAAAGTGATGAAGAATAAAAGAATTTTTAATTATTTTTAACATTTATTTTTCACGAGTTTTCTAATTACAATCTTATGTATGGACCAACATATTATTCTCATATAAACCATAAATAAAGATATTACATTATCACTCTCTCTCTTTCAAACTTGTTGAATGTTTCAAGATTTCATATTATTTTAAAAATATACAAATATTATTGATGAGATGTTTTAGCTTTCCTGAGTAATAATTATCGTAAGATTTATGAATATTCATAAATTCTATAAGAAAAAGGCAACAACAATTAATGATAATAAATTCACGGTAAACTCCGTAAAAAGCATACCATAGTGTTTGAATAAGCAATATCAATTAAAAACTATTAAATAGATTAGTAACTATTAGATATTATGTATATTAAATAATACAAAATTTCAAAATAACTTTTAAAAAAAATTAAGAAACGCAAATTAATCTAATTATAAAAAAATATTTTACAGCTAAATCTTTCATTTTGAATATTATAGATTAATTATTAGAAAATACGCATAACTATAAATCATAAAGTAAATAACCTAAAGCTCAAATTAGTTAACATTTATTGATTCTTTAATGACTCGTAAATAAAATAAAATTATGATGCGCTACTTTACTTTTTGTTTTGATCTCTTAATTTTGAAGTAATTTAAAATTGTTAATTTACCCTTCATAAAATAAAGTGAAACTACTAAATAGAAATATAGAATTAATTATATCCTTATATACCATATTGATAATTAAACCTTCCATAACAATTATGTATAAAGCAATTAAATTCTAACATATCTTAACTATAGTATAATGTATTTTAACAAACTCTTTACTTAACTTTTTAAAACTATATATTTTAAGTAATGAGGATTGATTGACAAATGACTTATATAGATTCAATATTTTATAAAAAGTTAATAAATACAGTCTCCTACATCAGCAGACCTCCAGAGCTACACCAACGTAATCCCTCACACAAACACAATTGCTAAAATTTTACCAATGTATGTGAAGTTTTATTGACCATCGATTGTTTTTAAAAAGAAAAACCTAATACTCGTTATTTTTTGACAATGGACATATTATCGAGAAAAATTTTATTTGTCGCGACCGTATTGCGCGGGTACCATATATATATATATATATATATATATTAGTACTTTTTAACATTATAAACATTTAAATTTTACTTAATTTAACGATTCTCGTGTTTATACATGAGGTGTTAAGTTAATATATATTAAAAGAAAATGGGCTATGGTTTCATCCTTACATTTTAAGAATTTGTTTCCACCGATCATCCTCTTTATTGTCTAAAATGGCTAACGAATGAATAGTTTCTTGCGTCAAAAGCCTTATTTCATCAAATGGGATTTGGGCATGGATCCCGAGAAGAAATGGGTTACACGACAAATCAAAGGAAATTTTTGAAACTATATTATTTTAAAAGCAAAGGATATATATGATGTATTAGTAACAAAAAAAACCTCTTATCTTCTCTTCTATCCGACCCGTATCTAAGATGCGGAAAAGTCTCATACCCAGTTCTTCATTCATAGGGTAAAAATGCACTTGACGCCCTTTTAAACTCTTGCTTCCACGTAACTCTATTTGAAGAAACCCTAAGGTATGGAAGTTGTGATACAAGATCAATTAGCGATTTTGAAGGTACCTCATATTCTATAAACTGTTTTGTACATATTCTATTATCAATTCCTTTCTCATTACCGCAAAATCTTTCATCATAATAAACCTGTAATTTCAGCTAAGTAGTATATTGAATACTCAAATCAAGGTACGTGAACTTCTTAAGCTGTTTTGTACAAATATGACCCGTATTTAAGATCCGAAAAATCTCATACCCGATTTTTCATTCATAGGGTATAAATACAGTTGACTTCCTTTTAAACTTTCGCTTTCTTCCACATAGCTCCTTCTCAAGAAATCCTACGGTATTGAAGTTGTGATACTAGATTAATTCGCAATTTTTAAGGTACGTGATCTTCCATAAATTAGTTTACTTTAATATATATTACATTTCTCAAGTAAGGTTATCAATTTGGGGAAGCCAAATTGTTTCTCTTAACGCAAACTATTTCATCATTTTTATTTATAGTCTACAGTTTCCCTTTGATACAACGATTACAGCAGGTAGTTTTAATGAAAACTATAAATTAATTTACTTTAAGATACAATAGATTTGATAACCAAATTAGCATATTCTTAAATCTTCCGGGTACCTTATATGGATTATGACCGTAGGCAGTTACATAAGGTTATTAATTTCTTTGAGGTTATGTTCACAATCAGGGGCGTCCCGTGGATTTTGAAGGCCCTGTGCGAAGTGAAAAAATGGGCCCCTTATACACACACATAAACAAAAATTCACTAATACTATGATATTTATTATATAAAAAACTAAAACAAAAGAAGGATAGTAAAATAGTTTATCCTATATAGTTACAGGAATCGTGAAATTCTCCTAGAATTAGTGAAAGCAAAGTTATGAATTAACTCTTCGTGATTAATACTCTCAAAGACATCGTTCTCAATAGCTATTATTGTCTATCTATTAAGCATTTCTTCTGACATTTTGAACCGTAAGTAAGACTTCAACAAATTAAGTTTTGAGTAACTTCTTTCTGTAGATTCAAGAGTTATTAAAATAGTCAACAAGACTCTATATGCAATAATTGCATTGGGAAAACAATCAACTTCTTTCACGTATTTTAAGACATGGTTAGGTTGGATAGTTTTCCCGGGTAAAAACGTGTCAAGAGTTTCAACTACATATAAAGTTTATTTGCATCAAGATTTGATCTTCCATCATACTTAAGTGCGGATTCATAACGACTACATTATGACTTAAGATCTTTGTCATCAAATTCCTTTAACTTTTTAGAAAACAAAAAGTAAAATTCTTTTTCATACTTTTTGTACCATTCAAATCCGGCTTTAAGAAAAGCACTAGCTTGATGAACAATATATAAATAATAATTAACTTTTTAATTTTCTTGAACTGAAAATAAGATATCTTGATCATTTTGGTTCTAATCAAATGGTTTTTTCTACGAACCTAATGCCTCTGAAGGAATACCGGATCATTATTCATTTCAATGGCAAGTTCCTTAGCATCATCAATAACCTTAGAAAACCCTGTTTCTCTAAAATCCTTGAGAACCGTTTTTATTGCGAGAACCGTGAGAAGCAATCTTAGCCATTCATTTTGTAAGTAGAATTCATGGATGTAGAGCATAGGGGGATATAGTGTGGCAATATGCATGTAAGAAATTCATGGGTGGGCAATTAAATTAAAGGATGAGGAATTGGATGGCTAGGATTAGTTCTCGCAATAAAAATATTCTCAAACGAACTTCTTCCTATATATATATATATATAAGTGGGCCCCTTTGAAACGTGAGCCCTGTGCAGCCGCACCTTCTGCACTCCCTCAAAGACACCCCTGTTCACAATTTATGTTATGTCAAGTTTCAATTGAAGGGTTCCAAGCATTGATGTGGATCATTTGTTTATTGATGCATTTGAAGATTCTTGAGTAAATTCATTCCATTAAGGAGAAAAAACTTTACATGCACACCAACTACCTTCACACCTTTTGCGAGATATAAGAGGTTGAAGTTGTAATTATAGGACAAAACATTGATCCTCCTTCCTTACCTATCTAATAAATTTACAACTAGTGTTATACTAATGCGGTGTTCGAGTATGTAAGTAAAATTTTTATATTTAATACTTTTTATATATACTCTTTTAAAAAAGGGTTTAGTTCATGAAAATGTATCCAACTTGTCACCTTTTGCTATTGTATGTATCAAACTTTCAAACATACCATTTAATGTATCAAGCTTTGGAAAGTTACCATTTAATGTATTGGGTAACCTAATCTTTAGGTAGCAGGTAATTTCTTTCAATTTTTTATTTTTTATTATTCCATCTCACTAAATAATTGCCATATGTGTATTATCTTCAAAAGATCAACATGCCAAAATTCAAAACGAAGAACAGTCAAAGCTTTTAACTGGAAAAATCAAACTTGATGAAGATACATAGTCAAAATCAAAGTCAAATCTAAATCTGAACAAAATCATAACACGTTCACAAAAAATTGGTTCAAACTTCAAATCTAAACCCTAATTGTTCGTATCATACATATGAAATCGCACTAACAAAC
>JAUEJL010116477.1:0-12138 GCA_032274825.1 Drosophyllum lusitanicum | reverse complement strand
CCCCTAAATTTGATGGGCCCTGGGCCACTGCCCAGGTTGCCCTCCCTATGGGCCGGCCCTGAGAGTTGGTAATATCATATCGACTTCTTCATTAAATATGAGTAATTTAAACTTGTAGTTTGTTTAGTAGGAGTTTTGAAATATTCTTAATAAATAATGTGTTCTATGAAATTATAGTGTGTTTGATTAATAGATAAATGCTTTACTAGTAAAT
The DNA here is from genome assembly GCA_032274825.1 of Drosophyllum lusitanicum. Lineage (NCBI taxonomy): Eukaryota > Viridiplantae > Streptophyta > Magnoliopsida > Caryophyllales > Drosophyllaceae > Drosophyllum > Drosophyllum lusitanicum. The sequence goes on along the minus strand of JAUEJL010116477.1, from coordinate 11,924 downwards.
TTGTGAAATTTTGCTTTAGGATGTGTTTGGTTGGACAGCACAGAAAGATAAATGAATGTAATGAACGAGGTAATGGAATAAATTAATGGTAGAATTAAATGATCAATTGCATTCCTTTATCATGTTTTGTTTGTATGAGTAATGAAATTTCATCACATAATATGTTTAAAAAAGACATTATTTATTAATATATTATAGTCTGACAGCTTTTTTTATATCAAAATTTCATGTTATATAGATACTTCTAGATATATATTTTACTTGCAATTAATTCATAATTTTAATAAAGCCTATAATGATTTATTTGGTAACATCTTAAAATTAAGCATAAAGAAGATTAAGAAAAATATCTTTATAGAAAATTTTGTTGTAAAATTAAAAAAAGATTAAATTTTATAAAAGGAATGAGTTAAAAACACCACCTCTTTAAGGAATGAAAATGAGGGAATGACATTCCTTATGGAATAGTCCATTTCATTCCTAAGTGAATAACAAACAAGTTTTTCTTATTCCGTCAGAATGATCTATTCCATTCCGCCTTTGATTCATGCATACCAAACACAGTCTTAATTATCAACAAGCATTTTCCTTATCGCTATCAAAATTATCGACCAAGTAATAACTTATGTGATTAATTAATTGTTTTCCTGAAAAGTTTTACAAGAAAACTCAAAAGTCAATCTTCCATCGTTTTTCAAAATAGCAAAAGTTTTTAGTTTTTCTAGAAAAACTCAGAAAATAGTAAAACATATTTACTTACCTATTTTTCATCATTTTCTTTTCAAGTAAAGCGTTTCAAGTTTTTAGTTTTATTGGATATTAACTATTTTGTAACACCCTATCCTAAAATGAAGCTCGGAGATTATACTTACGACTATCTATCATAAACCTACTCTCTTGATACTTGATAACTCCAATGGTTATGCCGCATAGAAAGTAAATGCGGCTGAGCCATACTCTCAATGTGTGGATAAATTGATACAAAGAATAATACGTACAAGTATCCAAATAAAGAATGATCCAATACCGAATCCAAGTCAATGTAACAAATAAGTATGATCACAAATGTCAAAGGTATGTCAAATCAAGCTCAAAATAGCGAATATTCACTTAATCAATAACACAAGTGTTACAAAGAGCTCCTTGAGTTGCAGAGTCACATGTGATACATTGGTAAATGAGATATTGAGCACTATGCCACAATCCACAAACCAAAACAATAAAGGGTTAACCCATACGTTTTCTTAACAAAATATCTTTTGGAGCCAAACTCAACGAAGGCTAAATTTTTTATTTTTAAAGATGTAATGATGTTTAGATGTGTTATGGACCGAAAAAGAATAGGTTGAGAGTTAAAAAGAAAATTAAACAAATAAATTATAAGATAGAGAAAAAATGGAAAAGACTTGGGATTGCATGTTGCAGTCCAAAATTATACCACTCTATAGTTTGAGTCGGGATGAAACAATAGTGAGTAAACCATTGAAAGTCGGTTAAGAGGCGATACCAACAAGCTCTAAAATCCAAATGACATAAAAAAATTACTTTGTACATTTGTTCCCCATAGGGGTTTTGAGAAGGAAGAAGGGGGAATTAATTAGAGGGTTTTCAAGTATGTATTTAGTTCTTGGTTTTCTTTTATATATTAGAGTTACGAGTTAATGAAGATTAAAAGAGGTTTAGAGTGCAAATCATGTCTAGGCAGATATGTATATCAATGCTAAACCCATTTGAAGTTGGTGTTTGTGACAAATATGTTGTATATAGCAAAATGTGCTAAAAGAACTAGATGAAACTCAAATTGGTATTTGTAGGTAAAAACTTGTGTCAGGTCCCTAAAGTTGTGTTTAATATATTCTAGTAAGATGGCTTAATCACACGGTTTTCAAGGTATGTATTTATTTGTTGGTTTTCTTTTTATATATTAGAGTTACGAGTTAATAAAGATTAAGAGAGGTTTAGAGTGCAAATCATGCCTGGGCAGAGATGTATATCAATGCTAAACCCATTTGAAGTTGGTGTTTGTGACAAATATGTTGTATATAGCAAAATATGCTAAAAGAACTAGAGATTGAAACTCAAATGGGTATTTGTAGGTAAAAACTTGTGTCAGGTCCCTAAAGTTGTGTTCAATATACTTTAGTAAGATGGCTTAAAGCGGACGGCTTGATCACAAGGTGATAGTAAGATGGCTTGATACCTATGTTCCAAGTTCAGTTTTGAAAAAAAGAAGATTTCTCAATTTGAACAGATTTTGACACAACAAACAAAGAAGTTGATAATGAAAGAGGCATTGTATTGATAAAATTGATCTTCTTAGAGAACAACTTAGTTTCTCTGTCAGTACTAACTCCTCCACATAAAGAAAAGATGTTTCTAGTGCTAAAATCTCGTTTGCTCGTTCGAATTGGAGTTGTCCTAATGATAAGGAACCATTTCCTAATTTTGAATATCTATTTTCAAAGATTTTGTTTGTGAGCCCTCGCAAATGTGCCCCTTGTAAATCATATTTGTTTCAGAATATCCTAAAATCTTACATAGATACAAGAAAATCTGTTCTTGAACAAATTTGTGATGAATTAATGAATTCTAATTTTGGAGATAGAGTGTTTGATAATTAGTGCAGCATCTCTCAGCATAATCATTATGTTAAATTTTCTAACCATAATTTGCATGTGATTAATTATAAAAACTTAAGCAAAAGATAGGTACAGAAGATGTTATGGCAAAAGAAGCTGCGCGGCCAAAAAAGAAATAAAGTAACAATTGTTAAAGAATAAACTGAAGCAGAAACTTTTTTTCTAGTTCTAGGCTAAAAGTAGATTTTTCATTAACTCCAATGTATTTGGTAGTTTTTCAAACATTGCTTTTACTTCCTCTGTTTTTGTTAAAAAAAACAATTATGTTCATGTGCGTAGAACAATGCCAAACACTATAAATAATTATGATTTTGTAAAGACTAATGTTTCTAATGAACTTGGTTTTAACTCTAATGTTCATTCTCGTTCAAATGTTAGCAAGTATGAAGCTTATACTTTTATTAATTCTTGTTATGATGCATTAGATAAGCCTAATGTGAAATATTCATTTAAGGTATACTAAATATCTAATGATGTAAATGTGAGAATTTGTACCTTTTCCCCAAAGAATAAACACATTTTTGATAAATCAGAAAATACAAAGGGATAAATTGCAATCGAATCACATATGGGTTCCTAAGTCAACTATTGTTGTCAATAACTTTGCTGACTTGCTACATTTTCAAAAGAAAACCCGCGATATCCCCGACATCCCCTTATTCAGAAAAGAGTGAACCTAAACTCAAATGAATACCAAAATTTGCATAATCTGTTTTGTAGATTAGCCAGTGAGACATTATGGAACACATCAGTTACCTTCTAAAAAAATATTGCAAAGTCAATACAACTATGTGTTCAGTATACTGAGTAGTTCAAATCTCATGGTTAGAAGAAAGAAATGTGTTCCCGGCAAGGGATCACAAGTTATCCAGAACAAAATGTTTCACAAAAATATATTTTTTTCTTTTAATTTTGAAAAAAAAATCTTTTTGTTTCTATTTACTTTGAAAAATACCAAAAATATTTTTTTATCACTTCGTGCATACTATATTAAGGCAGCTTCTTACTCCTATGGTATAGCCCAAACTGTAGAGACCTAACCAGTGAGCTACCTATTTTATAGAAGTGAAAAAAAGAGTGTATGTCATTCTGAAAAGAATGTTGTAGAAGAAGTTAGAAAATATTTGAGAGTTTCCATACCGAGGGTGAGATAAGATCAAAAGATATCATAAGATCCTTTCTAAACCATATAAAATATCTAGGTAGCCACATTTACTACTAGTCTTTATATGTTGATTACTGATATTGAACAAGATATCATGGACCCACTGATATAATACACTAACCCCACTTGGCTACTTAATAATTTCTTAACAAATGATTGTTTCAACTTCGTACGGAGACTTACCATATACATTATCGACATCTCAATTGGAGGTTGTTGATATTAAAAATAGGAGGACAACTACTCCGGTCCCCAACTTATTTCATATACTAATTGAGTCTAGAGCAAATTGTGATATCATTTTTCTCTAGGACACTCATGAAATCAGTTATCTGTTTTTATAACAATGTCAGAATATCTTGAGTAATATTTTTTATAATATTTACAATGGAAATCCTATTATTGCTAATATCATATCAACGCTGAACATAGGCCACTCGGTTTATTTTTAAACTATGGTGTTAATTAATGGGTATTCTATGTAAACCTGGTGTTACATCTGATACGATCACTGATATATCACCCTGGTTAAGACAAAGATGAAAGTGTTTATCTTTTCAAATGCATGATGATCATGAAAATCTTAACCATTATGAGAAGGAGATATGACACATCAAGTGCATATGTCTTTAAATTTCAATTGTTACTTACATTTTGAGGAGACTAGATCCTCATTTCCTAAAAAGAGACGTTACTTACATCTGAGGAAATGAGATCCTTATTTCCTAAAAAGACAAAACATGAACAATTGACAAAGTTTCAAAGAGAAGAAGACAATTGTTCATAAATTTGAAAGAGAGCAAGTTTCTGGTATAGTTTCAAGTCATAGTTTAGATCAAGAGCTACTTTTAAAGGGGGGGGGGGGGGGGGTTAAACTTTTGTTTGAAGATAATTTAGAAAATGCTGAAACAACAATCTTCCTTCTTCCGAGTAGAAAAGTTTGTTTTAATGTTTTAGATTAAGTGTTCCCCTGAAGACAAAAGATACGATCATGGTTGCAAATTCTAAAAAGCCCAAGGTTTCTATTGCAAATTCTGATAAACAACCTGATCACTAAGGATGAGTTTTTGAAGATCTGTTGAAGACTCAAACTTTCAAAGAATGATCTCTTAACGTTGTTGAGTGTAGAAAGAAAATGAATATCTACATATTCTAAAGAGGAAAATTGTTTTAATGCTTAAATAAATAATTTTCGTTTATTATGCTTAATTGTAAATAAACAACCATGGGGGAATGTCAAGTTCCTAAAGTTGTGTTCACTATATTCTAGTAAAGTTTGTTACTATATATGCCATTAGTCATGGTACAGGGGAGTTATTGTAAATACGTATAGGGTATAAATACTATGTTAACCCTAATCCATAAGCAATTCAATATTACAAATTCCCCATGTGTTCTTAGCTCGTATTCTCTCATACATATATATTCATATGAACTGAAATCTATATTATCATTGTGTGATTGCTTCAATTGTGATTGATAATTGATACCTTGGACTTATAACTTGTTATATGAAAAGCTGAAATGTTGTTTGTACAAGTCGTTTGAATCTCGATTTAGAGCGCATGTCTAATATATGTTCATCTTCAATTTGAATCTCGAATCGTCTGGTTTTGAATCTCATATATGTACAAATGTACATATTGATTTGTTCATCTTCAATTTGAATCTCATGTTCAATATCAAGTTTCGTCATTGTCTTCATGAAATCTGAAAAAAAACATGTTTTGTATTATAATTTATAAATAAATAATATTTACACTTCTTCAAAATGTATTAAACTTTACATAATCTTCAATCTTTAATAATAAATATATATTAAAAGAAAAGTGGTTGTGATATCATTATACTATTTATAGATTTTTTTTCATCAATCATCCTTCTTTATTTTCTAAATTGGTTTACGAATGAGTTGTTTTCTCAAATGATATTTTTTAGATGATTTAGTTTGTTAATGTTTAAATATTTTAAGAAAAACATTAATTCAAATCATTTTGTATATACATCTACTTATTTTCGTGGCATACGTAAACACGTCTACCAATTGAATTAATTAAAAAAGTTCAAATTTGATTATAAAGATGCTTTACAAAAAAATTGATGATGATGTTCTCTATAAATTTCTTATTTCTAATAAATTTACCCCTTTTTAGGAGATTTTATATCTATATATATGTTTTACAATTGTTTTACTATATATGTTAGTACTCTTTAATACTATAAACATTTAAATATCCCTATATTTATATTGGATATTAAGCTGGTATACTCTTATATGCATATACCATTGAAACTTATTTTTTAATATATCAAAATTTTAAAACTAGGCTATTTGTGTGTATCAAGTGACCTCTAACCTGTTAATAGATTAGTTGATGCACACAATAACAGAGTCGTAATTAGAAGTTTGCCCGAATATTAAAAAGAGAGAGTAATATGGGCGTAAAATTAAGGATTGCAAGAGTGGCTTGATTGAAAACGGCAAAACAATATGGTGTTCATATGATAAAGATATGGGAGTGAAGAGTTATCGATCAGTGATTTACCAAGATTTAACATTTGTGGACGGAATACGCTTCCTTTATATTTTTTTGGATTTGCTGAAGTTGGTGCTTCCAGAAAGCGTTTAAGTAATTCGTAGATATTTAAATGAGCTTAGGGGATAACGTGTTTTACTGAATTTATATGCGAAGGTTGGAAATCTAACGTTGCCTTGAAGGTGCTCGATGAAACGCCCCACAGAAATGTCGCTGCAAACAATGCAACGATTGCAGCCGCTGATTATTAGACGAGGACACTAAACTTGGATATCTGGTCAGCCAACCTTCACTTGATCTAGACCTATATCATGTTTGGAATTACGTTCTAAATCGTTTAATCTATAGCTACCTTGTTAATTTGCAGTTTGAATTTGCAGGAGATACTTCACATCAGGAAGCATGTAGCATGTATTAATTTAGGTCAGATATACTAGAAGAAACAGACCCTTTAACAGTTTTTTAGTTTATGTATTGGTAGTTTGTCTGTTATATTCTTCTTATTATTATTTGAATATTATATGTTACCACAACAGTGAAGGAAACTACTAATTCTAAGTGTTAATTTCTGCTGTCCATATGGAGTTATGAACACACAAATGATAGCCCAAATCTTACTTATAAATTAAGGAAAGACTAATATAAGTTATGCTTTGAATAAATGCTGATGATGCAACGAAAACGACTAATCAACAATGTGTAGTCGTAGAATATTGTCCCTATAGTTAACCTTTTTCATCACCTTTGGCTACAGGGAAGTTATTGAATCAAATCAACTGACAGTGATATACTTCATTTTTTAATTTTTTTCATGCATTAACAATTAAACATGATTTTAGATCATCATAATTAAAAATAAATAAAAAAGTTTACAAATTTATATTCTAGGGATCTTAAAACCAAGTAGTTTTGGCCTTTTTTCGGCTCCGCTATCGTCTTTAAGGCTCACTGTTATGACCCTTAGGTACGACCTGTTAATTAGTTCTTTTGTTTAGAAAATGAGTATATTTTTGTTAGCAATATAGCAGGTTGACCTTTCATTAACAGTAAAGGTTTATTAGGTGAATCATGAACCTAATTTAGCATATAATTTGCGGCTTATGTATTTATCACCTAATAGTATCATTCTTTTATAGGCATTTGTTTGCTTTTAACAGTTGACTTCTAACAAATGATATCATGCAAAATAACCTGTTGTGATTTGAAACACCATTTACTTGTATTTTATGTAGAAAAATAAGATTTGACTGAGTGCTTTAATGAGCAATCTTGATTTCAAATTTCAAACCAATACAAACCCTTGAAGGGTTTACACAAGCACACTAGAAAATGCCTCTATCACTGACTGCTGGCACATGCACCCTTCATTTAAGAATTTGTGATTCTTGATAATATTACCTCTCTCTCTCTCTCACACATGTGTTCCATCACCTGCATTTCTCTCATTAATAACTTCAAGGTTGTAGGTGCCCTTTCTTCATCTTGCTTCTTTTTTATATCATTTGACTTTAGTTTCAATTCCCATTTTCATTATATAATATAGATCCAAAAAGCTTGTTTCTTGGGGTTCCTCACATGCCTGGAAATTAAACCTCTACTTGTAGCAGCTTTCATATGCCAATGCTATATCAGTAGCAGATCAAAACTTTTGAAAAGAGTTTTTTTTTTCTAGAGGAATGTGTATTGGGAACTTAAGTATATTTAAGAAACCAAGCTCATACCCCAATGTAAGAATTTTCTAATCAAGATTTCAAAACACCAACCATTCTATATCCTTGATACGTTGTTGTTTTCAAAACATTTCAAATACTTTTAGGTGACTTATGGTTCAAGTTATTTAGAAAAAGATGAAAACATTTTCTGGTACTTCTGATCTTCCATCTATGAGCATTAAAACAACAGAAGATAAGTGGCTGTCTGCTAGCTCAAGGCGTTTATCAAGCGAGATGGCGATACACCACTCTTCTGTGGAGGTGTATTATGGTGGTGCACCGGTTGCAGTCCCATTCAAATGGGAATCACAACCAGGTACACCTAGAGTTCGGTTCCGTGAAACCCCATTGCCACCGCTAACACCGCCACCATCTTTTCTCTTCAATTCTCCAAGAACACCTGACACAAAGATCTCAAAATCTAAAGGAGGTATTCTACATGCTTTCCTCCCTAGGCGTATTTCCACTAGAAAAAACCACAATTCTCCTGTTTCCCCAGCTTCATCTGAATCATCTTCTCTGTTTTCACCTTCATCTTATTCGGATTCAGCATCATCTCTCTACACCCCCAACAACTACCGCCAACCCCGAAGAAAATCATTTGAAGATCAAGATAGGTACAGGTCACCCGTTTCAACTCTTTGTTTCCGTATCAGGCGTAGTGCAACCCCGAAGCCACGTGTGTAAGTAATGTCATTAAACCCGTCACAAATCAACCAAAAGTAAAGTCTTATACTGTGAGCTACTAATAACTTTTTATCATGGTTTTAAGTTGATTTAATCGATAATCAAGCTAGTTTGTCACTTTAGGGTGATACAGTGGTGGTTTTGTTCCTTTTAGTATATTTTTGAACTTCGACACTCGAATCATTAAAAAAATGCAAAAAAGGTTCGTTTTGTGTCGTAAGATGTTGTACAACTAGTCAACTAGAATACATATGTATTGCTTGTAATGTGTTTGCCATTGTTACTATCTTTAAGGTTACTTCCTTATCGAATATGGAATAATCATATTGTTATGGTTTTTTAGTATGGTTATCAGATCTAGCATTTATATGTTTCGTATAGGTGCTTCTAACTTTCTGTGTATGATGAAATCTGATGTTTAGAATTTGCCATTTGACTGAGAATTTTCACTTGGGTATCAAGACCATGAATTATACCTCTTCTTTTTTCAAATATTTCATTTTATCACGTCAACCTCGTATCATTCTCCATTTCCCTTCTCTAGAACCTTAGTCATAACCTTCCTAATCTTACCCTCATTTTTATTTTATTTTATTAATTATATATGAAGAAATCACAAAAGAGATAAAGGATGAGAGAGAGAGAGAAAGAGAAAGAGAAAGATGATGGGGTGGGGTGGTAAGCTTTGGGTCTCACAACCCAATGGCTTTCCCAAATACCCTTAATGGTGTTTCCAAAACTACTCAAAGGACACATCAGACCCGATTTTTGGGGGAGGGTTGGTATAACGCACATCCTTAGAGCATGCAGTATACATGTTTCGTCCCCGGTAGACCCATTCCCTCTCTTCAACCCGCTTCTCTTTCTCTCACACACACATACACATTTTTAATTAAAAATGTGATAAATGTAAAGATTTTGAAAGATGAATATTTTTTAGTTGAATGACAGAAGAAAAATCAGAAGGGAAAGTAATGTGACACTCATAATGTACGTGAGACGTGTGAATGATGAGTGATGTATATACCTCTACATCCTGTAGGTGAATTTAGTTATTTACCTCTGCGGGATCCTTTATAGTTTAATAGAATGTGCAAAACTGATCCAATATAATCACTATGTGTTTTACGAGTTTGATGAGTTATTTTTACACATTATTGTAGGTCGATATGGTCCTAATGTTGTACACTTTAACAAAGAGAGGTGAATAAGGTGATTTGTACACAACAAATTGTCATATACAACAAAAAAGTGTTAAATCAACAAATTATATCCTTAAACACATGGACAAAAAAAATTGATAATTAATTTATGAGTGCATAAGTGTCATGCTTGTTGTATACAAATCAGTTCACACGAAGATTGGATGTTTCACACACAATACAGTGGCTATTTGTACCCGTACAAGTCCTGATTACCAAAGTTTGAAGCAATACACTTTGAATACTAACTCTGAGAGAAAACGGAACAATGTGTTTTTTTTATTTGGTGTGAGTTAAACTGTCACATGGGGTTCCTCACACTCTAGAGCCAAGTGAGTGGTAATTACCACGCCAAATCTGTGTGGTTTTGTTTTAGCTGTCCCCAAAGGCCGAAGCTAATATCCTCTCTCTATTCTTTATTTATATTTTTTATTTTTAATTTGTTAGTAGGGCATTAGGTGAGTTCTAAAATTTGATGTGATAGAAAACAATCACTACTAGATTGAGTGATAAGTTAAGTGATAGAAGTAAAAAACTGATGTAACGGTGTAACAGAAGTAACCATCATGGACACTATGATACAGAAAGTTAGGAATAGTAAATTAATTTTTTTAAAAATCCCTAAGAACAATTAGTTTCTTATGGTAGATTAGTAGATAGCATAGAACCATGGAAGATATGGGCCTAAATGGAGGCCCAAGAGATTATAACTACAACTCTACAAGGATACAACAAACGGACTCATATCCCTATCACCATGAAAATTATAATAGCTTAATGTCTTGGTGGTGTTTGGAATTAGTTACTTTCCGGTTATTGTTATTTTATGTCCTAAATAATTAATATTGTTTGATAAAATAAAATTAAACCAATTATACGTGTTGAAAAAATAAAATGCAGAATAGAAAAAAGTTTTATTTCACATAATAGTAATCAAGTTTCAAAACTATTTCACTAAGGTTACTGATGGGATATTTCATAATGTGACATAAAAGGGTGATTGACCTTGGTGGAACAGTTTCCAAGCTTGGTTATTATTCTATGATTTTTTCCCTCTAAAAAATTACATAAATAGCCCTTGAGTGAAATCTAACAAAAACCATGTAATGTCTTTTTTGATCATTTTAAATTGATAAAGAAAATTTCATAAATAGCCCTTGAGTCAAATCCTGTCATGTTTTTTTTCTTTTTTTTCATTTTATCAATTAAGTCATGATTAACCAACTTATCAAACATTAAAAAAATGATTATTTTGTTATTACAATATTAAACAACATAATCAAATCGAAATATTATTATTTTATAACATATCTTGTTATAGCTAATTGTCAATTATTAAAAATATATAATCTATTTTCATATTAAAATAAATTCATAACACTCCTTAAAAACACAAATGAAATACATGTACTTCATTTCTCAAATTGACCTTTAGGATATTTTCTCTATTGGTTCACATGATTTTCTATGATGTTGATTGTTGTTAAGTCAACAAATCATGTGAATTATAGTTCTTTTTGTTTTATTTGAGATTTCTATTTTTTTAATATTACAAAGCCTTAATTTTTATATACCGCTAAAATTCAAACAAAGCGGTCATATTATCATTAAACTTAGAAATCCTTTGGGTACAAGACTTGAATTTCTTTCATGAGAAAAAGGATTTATGTAAGTATTTATAATGAGTGCTCTTAAACTCATAAATAGGGATGGGTGTATTGACTGAATTTTCCAAACCGGTACCTGTTCTTGTATTTCGGTCCGGTATTCAGTACCAAGAATTTAAGAAATTCGGTTTCAGTAATTTCCAATGTTTTGAAAACCGAACCGGGCATTGAACCGTCATCCTACTGATTTATTGGTCGGACCGCTCCGACCGGTTGAACCGGAAGGAAAAACCAGATGATGTCATAATTATTTAAAAACAAAAAAAATATATTGATTTCTAAAAATATACTCTCATAAAACACATAAAAAATAAA
>JAUEJL010116466.1:0-12139 GCA_032274825.1 Drosophyllum lusitanicum | reverse complement strand
TTGACAAGCATTTAGACACAAGTTCTAAAATGAATGCATTCAAACATACTCACAATAAATGAATAGAGAGTCCAGAATTACATTTGTCAGGCTCAATCTCTCATTTAAGTGCGGGCTATAAGTATGCTAAGTCATGCCATTTTTTCAATACTCGACTACTCTCTAATAAGAAAACAAAAAACGACCTAATTCATGTAGTTCAATCACTGTCATGCAGATAGAGTAAGAAATCTAAGAAATGGTCCAAATTTAAGCACTTTCACATGGCATGCAAGGACAAACAAGCATTTAAGAGAAACATAACCCCCATCCCACACTTAGAAATTTGCATTTTCCCGATGAAATGACAAAATTGGCATAGAAATGTGTAAAGGTGAAAAGTAAGAGAGAACAAATACTCCCTCGGGTTAACTGAGATATCAATAGTCATACTATAGGAGAGCAGTGCATTAGTGTAGCATGTAGAAGTGGGAGTCAAGTAGGCATCCTATTCAACAAGGAAACAAGAAAAACCTAAAAGGAAATCATTAGCCAAACGAAAGAAAATCACACCAAAATAAAAATAAAGAAAAGAAAAACTAAACCAAACATGGGTTGTCTCCAAAGAAGCGCTTCATTTATTAAACAAATCGGTAGCTAGACTCGACCATTTTCAAGGTTCTTTAGGATAAAAGGTGATATTTTCCCGCCTCACGGCTTGTGCACCTTCATGATAGAGCTTAAGTTGTTGCCGTTAACTTCGAAAGTCTCATCTCGTCCCTCCAAGTCATAGAATCCGGAGGGGTAAACCTTAAGAACCATGTATTGTCCAATCCAACGTGTTTTGATTTTTCTAGGCGAAAACTTAAATCCACACCGGTAAGCCAAGACATTGTCCCCCTCACGAAACACTTTTAACTTCTTTTAAACGAGCACCATGCCATCATTTCATCTTTTCTTTGTAGATACGCGAGCTATCATAGGCATGAAGCCTCAACTCATTAAGCTTGTTCAACTGGGCTGCACGATGAATGCCTGCAACATAAAGGTCCATACTGAAAATTTTTAAGGGCCCAGTATGCTTTATGCTTGATCTCAAACGAAAGATAACAATCCTTCCCATAAACTAACCAGAATGGAGTGGTTCCTATCCTCGTTTTAAATACCGTTCAGAATGCCCACAACGCATCCTCGAGCTTTTTGGACCTAATTTTTTGATTGTTTTGCACAGTCCGCTTAAGTATATGTTTTAGTCCACAATTGGTGTTTTCAACCTTCCCACTCGTCCGTGGGTGATATGCAGTAGAGAACTTGTGGACTACCCCATAATGTTTAAGGGATTTTTCAAGTCGTTGGTTGAAGAAGTGTGAACCTCTATCACTAATAAGCGCTTTAGGGATACCAAACCGGGCAAAAAGACCTGTTAGAAAGTCGATCACTATTCGTGCGTCATTGGTAGCGAGGGTTTTCGCCTCCGCCAACTTACACACGTAGTCGACTACCACTAGGATATATTTCTTGCCATGAGAGTTAGGAAATGGACTCGTAAAGTCAATTCCCCAGACATCAAATATTTCACAAATAAGGATGCTCTTTTGTGGCTTTTTATTTCTTTTGGAGATGTTCCCATATCTTTGACAAGCATCACATGTTTTGACCATGGTGTGGGCATATTTGAAGATAGTGGGCTGGTAAAACCCCGAGTCAAATACCTTTTAAGCTGTATAACTGGACCATAGTATCCACCCGTAGGTCCGTGGTGACATTTCTTGAAAAAAAATTGGCCTCAAGGACAAACACACAATGGCAGATAAGCTGGTTGGCACACACCCGGAACAGAAATGGATCTTCCCAAAAGTAGTACTTCACATTAGAAAAGAATTTACTCCTTTGCTAACGTGTCATACTTTTCATTACAGTTCTCCTGTATAAATAATTAGCGATGTCAACAAACCATGGATCTTCATCCTTTTCACTTGTCTCAATCATCTTTAATAGCTCATCGGGAATGGTATCTCGAATCTCAACTTCATTGAACTCCTCCAGGTGAGGGTTCTCAAGGAGAGACAACTGATCTGCGGTTATGTTCTCCGTACCGCACCCTTCTTCTCTTTTATCTCAATGTGAAACTTTTGCAGAAGCAAGATCCAACGAATGAGTCTGGGTTTAGCATATTCTTTAGAAAATAGGTACTTGAGTCTCGATTGATCCCTGTGCAATGGTTTTAGAGAGGACGAGATTAGATCAAAACTTATCAAATGTGAAGATGACCGGAAGGAGTTCTTTCTCGGTCGTAGTATAGTTTTCTTCTCCACTCGTCAGTGTCTTACTTGCATAGTATAAGGGCTGGAAGTGATTATGTTTTCTTTGCCTTAGCACAACACCTAGAACCAAATTGCTAGCATCACACATTAGCTCAATATGAAGGTCCAATTGGTGGCACCATGATGGGTGCATGTGTGAGCTTCTACTTGAAAATGTTAAAGGCCTACACACACCGGGGAGAGAACACGAATGGTACAACCTTTTCCAAAACACGATGCATGGGGCGAGTGAGATTTGAAATATCTTTGTAGAAACCTGTATGACCTAAAACACTTCTATTAACTTTAACATTCATGGGTGGAGAGAGTTTTGCAATCACGTCGATTTTTGCCTTGTCAACCTCTAACCCCACACTTGAGATTTTGTGTCCTAGGACAATGTCCTCTCTCACCATGAAATAGTATCCGAATTTAAGACGAGATTAGAGTCCTCTCACCATTTAAGCACATGTTTCAGATTCTCGAGACATACATCGAAGGAAGTGGCAAAGGCTGAGAAGTCATCCATTAGTATTTTTATGCAGTCCTCGATCGTGTCATTGAAAATGGCCGTCATACACCTCTGAAAGGTGGTCGGGGCGTTGTAGAGCCCAAACATCATATGCAAAGTCCTAAAATGACAAGTGAATGTTATCTTCTCTTGGTCCTTAGGGTTGATTGGGATTTGAAAATAACCTGAGAAACCATCTAGGAAATCGTAGAACCCGTTCCATGCAAATTTCTCGAGCATCTAATCAATGAAGGGGAGGGAAAATGGTCTTTACGAGTGGCATCATTTAAACGACAATAATCTGTGCACGCTCTCTGGGCAGTGACCATGCAAATGAAGATAAGTTCACCCTGATCATTTTTCATGACGACCATCCCTTTTCCGGTATTACTTGCACAGGGCTCACCCATAGACTAACTAAGATAGGGTAAATGATCTTGTCATCAAGTAGTTTTATGATCTCTTTCTCAACCTCCTCAGTCATATTCAGATTCAACCTTCACTGCTCTGTACAACTGGTTTGAAGTTATCCTCCATGAGGATTTGTGTGTATAGAAGGCTGGGTTGATCCTAGAAAAATCAACAGTTTTCTTGGCGGTTGCCCGTTTGTGAGCTTTGAGAGCCTCTAGAAGCCTTAACTTCTCACTGTTAGAAAGATGGGAAGATTTGATCATGGGAAGTGAAGAGTCACCCTGAAGATAGGCATACTGTAAGTGGCTCGGGAGCTTCTTAAGCTCCACAGTGTGAGGATCTTCTAGAGAAGTCTTTATTCTTATGTCACCATCTTTCTTCAGCTCCACAAACTCTGGCTCCTCTTCTAGTGTCTCCTGTCACCTACCTATAGCAGTTCTTCCAACTCTCTGATCTCAGCATCGAATTTAGGATTCAACTTGTGTTCATCCAGAGAGCTTACTTCTGGTGTCTCGACCTTTAGGAAGTCCTCAACCTCATCAATTAAGAAATCATCCATCACATCAAGAAAGAAGCATGCATAATCAGACTTGGGAGAGTGCTTCATGGCTCGATCAACGGAGAAAGGCACTCTCTCGTCAACTATCCCTAATGTCAACTACTTCTGAGAAACGTGAATTATAACATTGGCAATGTTAGGGAAAGGATGCCCTAGAATTAGTGGTACTTTACTATCCTCATTTATCTCAAGTACACAAAAGTCAACAGGAAAAATGAACCTATCAACTTTTACTATTAATTTCTCCGTCATGCCTATTTGGTACTTGAAAGATTGGTCAGCTAGTTGTATACTCATCCTTGTGGAGTTTAGCTCTCCTAGGTGTATATTCTTGTACAAAGAATTAGGCATCCGGTTAATAGTAGCACCTCAGTCAACTAAAGCATAACAAACAATAGAGTTGCCAATAAAACAAGGGATAATAAAACTCCCTTGATCACCAAGCTTCGGTGACATCATCGTCTGCAGTAGGCTGGGAACTCCTTGTTGAAAAAGGTAGATGACACCTCCTCTAACTTGCTTTTATTCGAGACCAGGTCCTTGATGAACTTTCCATTGTTAGGCATACCTGATAAGACATAAACCAAAGGCACGTTAACACGTATCTGTTTAATCATGTCTAAGAACTTACTGTACTATGCCTGCAACTTCTCTTTCATCAATCATCAAGGATATGGGATTCTCGGATTATATTCCTTTAGTGGAGGTTTAGCAACAGGTGGGTCCCCTAGTACCTTTGGAGGTTGAGTCTCCTCTGGAATCTCATCATCATCCGGCAAATTAAAAGTAGAATTGTTAGAATTAATATTTGAAAGCTTAGGATTTGCTACCTTACTACTCCTCATATGAATTGCTATGACATGCTTGTGCCGGTGAGGACTAGCATCTGGGTTGCTCTGAGTGTTTGGAAGGAGTCCAACTTATTGCCTTACAAAGAGAAGTTGAGATATCTTCATTCTTAAAAGTTTATGCAGGCTTCTTTTGCTCCATTTGAGACAAGAAGTTGATGTAGGCAGCAAGGTTTGTTATTGCTCTTGATATAGTAGTCACCCCTTTTTCAATGTCACCACTGACTTGATCAAAGGGATGATCTTTGTGGATTTGAAAAGTAGTATAGGGAGACTAGGGTTATGGATTTGAGTGACTTTGTAGAGTCTGAGGTGGACTAACAACCTCAGTATCCACCACAACTTACGCTCTTTCTTACACATATGTAACAATTTTTCCTCTTTTGAGTTAGCAAACAATCGTCTCAATCTTAGAACGATAGCCAAATACCATAACAATTTAGCAAGAGGTACATTCTTTGTCACATCATCACTGTTTTCCTTTATTCACTTTTTCTCCTTATACCTAGATGTGTTGAGGAGATAATCATTTCAACACAATAATCAAGTCCGTCTATTGAAATTCATAGGATTTTGATGTGAACAAAACTAGATCTTCAGTAAAGACTTAGAATGAAATTAAACATGTGTTGTTTAATTTCTGACTTAAAAGTAACAAGTTTTTAAAGTATCGTCAGAGATATACTAAAAGATTAAAGTTTCAGTAGAAGACAACATCTGAAAAAGAATGCAAGTGCAAAGGATCATTCACTGAACATCTGAAGCCCGTCAGCTGACTAACTCAACAGATCACCTGAACATCTATAACACCGTCATTAAGAATTATAAAAATTAATGAGATTCGAGTTTTCAAACTGCGTGGGTCCGTCTTTAAATTGAATATTTCCAAAACCTGTTTTGTTATCAACCAGAGCAAGTAACGGAATTTTTAAACTTTAATTACATACCAATAAGTACTTTTAAAGTAAACTTGGCGATTAAATTATACAACTAAAATTTTCCAAGTTTTAAAACTGAGTGTGTTACTTATCATACCAAATGACCATTTACAAAAACACAAAACCAATCAACAAACGAGTGTTCCTCAAAAGCAGTCTACAACAAGCACCCAAAAGTAACCCATCCTCACCAGGAAATAATGATCTCCTGCACATGGGGAACATAACATGATATTAACTATAAATAGCTAGTGAGAACATATTAAATACAAGTATTAATAAAGCATAACACTAAGTAGGAATAAGCAAATAATGGTATCCTATCACAAAGTGGAGTGTTGACAAGATTAGTAGGCATCATATCTCGCGTGATAGCTAATCCAGCTCAACAATCCTAACTGGGGTATCAAACACAACCAACCGTGCCGGTGGGTGAGTGAGTAGCGGTCTACCGAGCAACGTTCCGAGTCATTGGCAATCTTAGGATCGGCGGGGTAGCCGAGTGCCCCTAATATCAAGGAATGACAGTCCTGCAAAACCTTCATTGATCCTGACCCATGAGTCTACCGGAATCATCAATCCCGACCCATAAGTCTACCGGAATCCAGCCATATAGGTGCCCCGACCTGAAGGATCTACCCAAACCTAATCATAAGAGCTAACCTCAATCACACAACACATGACTGTATAAACAATCAGTAAATCTCCGGACAAACACATATTACAAAAATGATCCATCTAGGATCCAATATCATGCATGCATCTCATAAATTAAAGATAAACAACAATCAAGATCATATCTTGCGCATACACATGGGAATACAAAGATAGCACATCAAGTCAACACTAGATTTTCCTCATTCACTTCTAAACCACAATTCAAAATATTCAAAGTATACATTAAGTGGTTATATTGGTATTTTGTGAATTATGATATTAATGTGTTTATTAATTCTTGATTTATCGAGACTCATGAAAACTATACTCACTTTGATCCAAGACACTTGAAACAATCCTCTAATGATGCCCTTAGTCCAATTATCAACCTATAATAACAGTACATGCGTCAATACACAAAGAACAACAAAACAGCTTGCTGACCATTGGGTCGCATCGCGACCAGTACAATGTCGTGCCACGACGGCCCTGCATTGCCAAGAACACAGACTACTGCAGCAATGGAAATTCGATTTAAACCTCTATCAAACAGATTCTAATCAAATTCTAGTGTTTATGTACCTCATTTGGGAGTACCATAAGGTTACTAACACACAAAATACTCCACTAAACATCAAGTATAAATCAAACCAATATTCAACCTAATTGACCCATTAAAACAATTTCAACATTCCACTCAAATCCCACACTTCCAATCTTTAATTTTAACTCATAGCAATCTATACATGTTGTAGGAACAAATTAACATCTCAAAATTGCTTTTAGGCTACCAATTTGGGTTTGACCCATTTGCCCTAAAATCTCAAATAAACAAGAATTCAAAGAAGGAATACTTACAAGAGGAAGAAGATGAAGATAAAACTAATAGCACAAGCAATTCTTGAAGATCAACAACTGAAGTTCTTGGATTTAGCCTCCCAAAATCAAGCACTGGAACTAAGTGTGTATGTATACGTATGTCTGTGTATGTGAAGGTGGTCAAGATAATTAAAAGGAACCGATTAAGTAGATGGATAAAATCAAAAGCGGGTATATCTCTCCCCTATCCAACTTACAATAATTCACTAAAAATACTTATTTTAATTAACGGAGATATTTTTGGAATCATTAAATCAATATTTTTAATTCTTGATTATTTTTTTGTTTATTTATTTTACATAACCATTTTTCATAACTAAAACATATAACAATTAACAACTTTGAATATTTTAATTAATTAGTAAGTTAAAGACTTACAAGCATGACATACAACTGAGCCCACTTTAGGATGTTACACGTCTGTATAATCAGCTGAACAACCACTTGCTCAGTTGAGCATCCAAACATTTCAGTTAAGTATACTCTTTCAGCACTCAGTTCTAAATTCGCATATATATCTAGGTCGATAACATTTTTACACTCTTTTCAGTCAAAAGGGAATGATCGTCTAATCGATCTTTCTCATTTGAAACTTCCATGTTCAACCTTTATCATGTGAAATTTTCATAATCGGTCTTCGTTGTCTGAACTTTCCATAATCAATATTTATCATCAGTTCAGTACGTCTTGTTTAGCTGAAGTTATGATGATATATCTTAACTGATTTAGTAGCATACTTTGATTTATCATGTAATTTATTTTAAGTCAAAGGCTGAAGTGTTGTTCTATTATACCTTAGATCTTCTATATGTGAAAGTATTCACACTGTTTGTAACTTCAAAGGACAAATAGAATAGAACTTTACTCCTGAAACGATTAAAGTTACTCCTGAAGAGAAGATCTTGAAGATTTACGCATTTACTGACTGACAACCACATATTTGGTAAAAGTCAAATCAAAAGAAGCATGACTATCAATTAAAGAACTATTATAAAAAGAGAAGTTTTGCTTTATGAAGCGCAGAGATATAAAAAACAATATTACTATATTAGCAACTGGGTGATCTCTCACACGAAAAGTAAGGTTATTTTATTTACCAAAATAATTAAATAAAATAATATTACTTTTCACCAACTTGCTCATATAATTAATATTATCTTCATTACACCACTTGTTCCCTAACCTCCAACTTCCCGCCAATACTTCTATAAATAGATATGCATAATCAACATGCAAAATACACCTGAGCTACACACAAGTGAAAATCTCTCTTGAAGAACAAGCTTCAAGCTTTTAAGCAAGAGCAAATTTTTAGAGTTAGCAAAATGTGTAGAAAAATTGTTCATATGTTGGACCTCTTAAACATTAGTTGTTTTAGAGAAACTTGACTATGTGTTAGACATTTTACTTGCCACTTTTTATTGTATTTGGAATTTACGCTTCCTTATACATGTAATTCTTGATTCATATCAATAAGAATTATATTAAAAGTATTAGTGTGTGCAATTAAATTTAAAAAGCTTAAGTTTGTATTCAACCCCCTTCTACAAACACTTGTTGTTACGTACTCAATCTGGGACTAACAAGATGTATCACATTTCAAACATTCATGCAGGTCTTTATATTGATTTCTATAAAACATAGTCATTTGGAAATGCATGTATCATTTCGATTTCTAATCCCAATAGACACATCAATTTTTTCGTTTAGTATAGTGAAACTGGTAATTCATTATCTTGGGTAAGCATTTCATGCAAAATCTCTAATAAACTTGTGAAACCTTTTTAGCTCCAACTACTATTGACTTTTAAATTAAGTAGTTTCAAAACGAGAGAAAGTTTGGTAAATTTTCTACAACCATCGTACACAGGTTTTTCAGAGTCCTCAAGCAATTGTTGAAATTTCTCATAATATTTTTCGGTAATATTTTCCTCCAAATCACATAACACACCTTCTAAATTATCACAACTGTCGTCGTTAATCAAATATTCATTTTCATGGTCATTAAAATTGGAGACAACCAGATTACTATTTGATATTATTTCACTATGTTGTGACCAATTAGTATACTTATCCATAAACCTATGTACTACTAGATATCCATTAATTTCGTTAGAACTTTCAAATAGAACACGGTTCTTATAAACTTTACAGAGAGATAAAGTTTCACATTTTCCTTCTTTAACCTTGTAATCCTCAACAGCTTTAATAAAACTAGACAAATAATGAACATGCAACCGAACCACGTGGTATATTGTACATCTATGTACTATGATTAGTCTGTAATTTAAACAATAATATAGTTAATATGATGCATAAACACATCATATATATATACATATGAATGTGTTTGTGAGTGGTCTATTCTAAACCACATTTTGAATACTTTGCCTCATGTGAGTACATATTAACAAATTGAGTATTTAAGATAAAATCGGTAGCACTTTCCCTTAATTCCTTAAGTAAGGATTTGTTCCTCAGTGATGAGAGATATCCTTAGGCGCCTTGATGATTGGGAGTTGACACCAAAAGTGAATGGCGGTGCTCAAGATGAATTGATTGTGAATCAGATGCATCTTGTTATTTTGGTCACCACCAATCTAGAATCAAGAAACAGAATCCTGAATGCTTTGGAGATTGACACATATCTTGTCTCGTGTTCAAACGGATATCGCGAACAAATGGATGTTATGATCACTTATCTGTAGGACCTTTTATCCTTCTCCGGCTATCAGGTTTTTGTCGAGGATGACATAACTCGTGCTAACTTGGGGGAGAGGATGCTTTGCTAGAGGCCATTCCTTGTCTGTGATGAAAGCAACATTGTGTCGTGTGCAAGTGGGACTCTGTTAGTGTCAGCCCACGGACATGCATGTACCGACATCACTACAGATGAAGCACGGGCCTATTGGGTCACACGCCAAGGGCCGATCCCGACAGCATACCCCAAACAGGAGAGAAAAATTGAATTAGGGTTTTGAGGAACTTCACGAGCCCATACGGGTCGTAAGGATGTCGTAAAGTGCAAACCCTACACGAGGGTTCATTACCCGGATAAGAAGTCATGGGACTTATTTTTCACAAGTGCTTTACGGCCTGTGAAGGCCCGTAAAGAGAGAAGTCAAAGTGACATTTTAATTTTATTGGACCTTTGTGTTGGTCCAATGAAATTAAACCCTCTTGGCCGGACATATGTGCCTCTAGGGCTTTTCCAAGGTCTATATAAGGGCCTCATATTCTCTATTGTGATACTCTTTGTCAACTTCGGAAATACACACCTTCTAGCACACTTTGAGTTCTTTAGAGACAAGAAGACTAAGGTTGGTGCTAGGGCAAAGACAAAAGGGGTTCTTCCAGAGGTTGTACCGAGTCGTGAAGGTATAGCTTGGACCGCTAGCACGGTGAGAACACACAAACTTGGTGTGGACTTCACATAGAGGAGTTCGGTTTTGTATTCTTTCATCATCCTCACCACTCTATCGTTTCAGAGACATCATAGGTATGACTCTTCTCTCTAGTTTTTGTTTTTAAGTTGCTTTATCTTCTGTAATAAGGATCCACCTATGGGGAACTATGACACATGGTTTGAAAACCCGAAAACTCATTTTTGTTACCTATTGTTTCCATTGTCATGGGGTTTTTCGGTGGCCTTAGTTTCCCTTCATGAAGGCCTAGTGCTTCATAGCCGGTGAGAGGCCGTGAGCAGCCATGAAGAGAAGCTAAAAAGTCACTTTGTTTTTATTTGACCATTTGATGGTCCAATGCATGCACAACTTTTTGTGGCCGCCCCTAAGTGTACTTTGGGACATTTTGGGGCTGGAAAAAGGTGTACTTGTCATGTGTATTATGCTCTCTTGTTTTCTCTCATACATACACTTTTACACACATGATACTTGCATACACTTAGTGAGTTTTGCTCTTGAGTGTTCTTAAGTGCTTGTGGTGGTGCAAGGAAGGAGTTATAGTTGTTGTTCCAGAAGTAGGTTCAAGCATTAAATCTCACTAATGGCTTACTAGCATATAGGGATTATAAAAACTTGGTGTGGACTATCACAATAGAGGATATCTACTTTGACTGTTCTTGTCATCCCTGTTGGTGCATTATTCCATCACTTGTTGATAATACAATTTCCTTTCTTTGTTCTTTATTTGAGTTGTTATATCTTTGCATGTAAGGTTTGGTCCATTGATGGGTGTTAATCACTTTTGTATATGTATATTTGATTGCATGTTGTTTTTGCTTCCGTTGTGGTATCCCTAAAACCTAACAAAATTATGCCCTAAATAGCACATTCAGACCCTGTTTTTGTGAACCAACTGTGCCCAAATATGTGTGATAGTTGAATGACAGTTAAAACATTAAATGATAATATTTAGACACGGTTTTATAATAAAAAATAGGGTCAAAATCTGTCCATGTATTACAAGCACGCTGAAACTAGAGATTTAGACCGTGTTTTAACGGGGCCAAAATGTTTTCCAAACTCTGTTTTTTTCTAATAAGAAACCTGGTCTACATCATTAAAAAACGTGTGTTTGTACTTTTTAGCCAAGTTTTAAGTGTTTTTTAAACCGAGTCTAATTATAGGAGCCTTAAAGTGTTTTTCTTATAGTAGTGTGATTAAATACAATACACAATTTACCACCACAATAGTTTTATTCATGATAAGTATGGAATCGAAACGAAATTCAGATGTGCAATGAACAAACTTTATGTACGTTCTCTTATAAGTTATTTAATTAGTTGATACAAACTAATAATATAAGAAAAGTTCAAATGTGTATGCAATAATGTATATTCAACGAAGCTAATTAAGGACGTACCAATAAAATATGATGAGAAATGGAGCTAAATTCTTGAATGCTAGAAGGTGACATGGGTTGAGGTGTATGCCTAGTCTCCATTCATTTTGAAAATTCAAATTTAGAAAGAGATGGAAAATAAATTTATTTTATTGGAAAATAAAATAGGAGGGCATTTTGGTCATTTTAATTTTATTTCGATATCAAACGATCTCCGAACTTCCCCAAAATGTATGCAAACCCTAATTACA
>JAUEJL010116455.1:0-12139 GCA_032274825.1 Drosophyllum lusitanicum | reverse complement strand
CATATCAATAAGAATTATATAAAAGTATAATGGTGTGTCTTTAAATTTTAAAAGCTAAAGTTTGTATTCAACCCCCCCTTCTACAAACATTTGTTGTTGCGTACTCATTCTCGGACTAACAGATTTTTTGAAGACATTGCTAAATGACATGTTTCTTTTATATGACGATTTAGTGGGTGAACACAATGAACAACTCTCTGCTTTGTGTAAGAAACATCCCGAAGCTTCTACAAAGATTCATTTTAAGCCGTCAAGACTTCAAGGGTTTGATATCGAAAAGAAAAGAGCAGATTCTCTCCGAGAAGAAATTGAGGTGCTCAAGAGGGCTTCTTCATCGTCTTCCTCCAACTACACATATATTTCCAGCCATCCTACTTACGTTGGCGGAAATAGAACGTCAGAGGGTTCTGTAAGCGGAAGTGTGTCGAGAATTAATCATTGAACGTGAGATGATGGCACTGCAGAGTGACGGTGGATATCCTTCATCGTTATACAATGTATTGAGGGGGAGTCAAAGAAAAATAAACCGACTTTGATTTTGACATATTTAAGGAATCTTGACTTTGATTTCAAAAGATTTATATATATCAAGTCAGATTCTAAATGATGAAAGATGATGCTAAAAGACGCTACAAGTTAAAGACCACGTGTCAACGCCCAAAGGACATGAAGGAAAGTATTATGAACTCCATTCTAACGAATACAATAAGGATTCACTTGTGAATAGAGACTTTGGGTACATGTTATGATGGTTTTTCGGAAATCAATCCTACAGTTGTCAAGTGGAACATGTTCGATCTGAAATCGATCAACGGAGGCACAATGAATCAATGAGGATTAGAAACAAGATGCAAAATAAAATGCCACCAAACTTGTTAAATCTATGCTGATCACTCGATGAAGAATAACCACTCTTGGCATATTTAGGAAGTCAATCTGGTGCATCTTAATGTGCTTCTTTCATTACATCAAAAAGGGTCATTGCTAATCCAGATTTACTAGCTCGGTCCGCTCGGCCAATTCTACTCCTATAAAGCTTCAACATAATGCAGACAGTAAAAGAATATCTGCATAAACAAAGAGGGAGATTGTTCAAGGTTGTCAAAGTTTACTTTCAAGATCAAGATTCTCATCATCATCTTATATTCCAAGATGAGAGGACATTCTGAAGACAACAAGACAAAGGGAAGATTGTTAAAGATTCATCAAAAGCTAAAAAGACACAACAACTTTTATTTCTATACAAAGGGGGATATTGTTAGGTTTAAATAATGTATAAAAATAGAAGTTTACATTGTGGATGAAGTTTGCATTAAAAAGCAAACATTAGGGGCTTATCATGTAAATACTCTATGAGTATATATAGGGATATGATGTATGGTATCCAATATCGGTTGCAGAATTATTGAATAAGATTTAAGGTGTTTGTGTGTGTTTTCTCTCTACTCTCTCTAGATCTATTTATACAACTGAATCTTTTAGAGCTGGCTTGAATCGCAACTACTAACAACAGTGAGCCTTCCCTTACCGTTTGTTCATCCACCAAAGACCTCATTTTTTTAAGGTAAAGAACCCCCCTCCCAACCCTCTGTAGATCCTTTCCCTCCTCTCTTGCTTCTACTTCCTCTAGCAGACCTTCTAACTCCATGACTTCACTTACTTCCCTACCACTTGGATCTCTCCTCCAATCCCATATCACTTTACACTTACCATCTTCTCTTATGTAATAAACTATTGATTTATATACTTTTTATTAAATTATTAACTAATTAATAGTAAAATATATATCTAGAAATATTTTTCAAATAAAAATATATAAATAAAATAAATATTTTGTCTTTCTATAAAGATGTCGTGTCTAATGAGTATTCCAATAAAAAATCCATATAGTTATGTACATCTGGACTAGGGGTGTCGAAAAAACTGAAACATGTTTAACTCGACTGACCTGAAATAAATTCGGGTTATTTCGATATCCTATTTGGGTAGTTCGGTTAGTTCGGGCATCTTATTCAGTTAGTTCAGTTTACCCGTAATATATGGATTGGTTATCGGTTTAGATATTTGCAATTCGGTTATAACCGAATACCCGAACAACTTTTTTTTAATAAAACAAATTCTATTCCTAGTATACATCCATTCACTTCTCATATACTCAGAGAGTAAGAGCCCCATATATGTTACGTCAGAAGATGTTACGTAAACAAGTTTCGTTCAATCTAGGGTTTTTTTAGGGTTTTCAAGATCTACCCTAGGGTTGAACTCGTGAAGACGTGAAGCATAATCGGATAACGAGGGTTTTTTTTTCTCGAAATCAAGGAAGAAATCGAGGTTGTTTTTCAAAATCAATCCCCGAGGGTGAACTCGTGAAGCTAGGCCAAAGAACAAAAGAGGGTTGGTTTTCAAAATCAAGGACGAAATCAAGGTGAGTTTTCAAAATCGATCACCCTTCGTATATGTATCAATGTTTTCTTCATTTTTTCGAAGCTTTAGAATTTGAACTTTGAGATATGCTTAAAGTTAATCCGAACACCCGCAAAAGATACTCACCTACAAAAGTTGAGTGTGTTTTGTTTATTATAGATGTGATGAGTTGCGTGAAGTTTTGTACAGAGGTTTGTTTATTGTAGATACTCACCTGCAAAAGTTTTGTTTATTTGTGCAGAGGTTTGTTTATAGTTGTTTGGGTTTTGTTTTTATTTTGGGTTTCGAGACAAGCTTTGCTGCTTTGGAATTTGGAATTTGGATTTTTACAATCTTCTTGCAATTTTAGAAGCTTCTTCTATTTGATTAAGTTATGGATTTTTACAAGCTTCTTGCAATTGATAACATGAAAGAACTTGCTACAAAATGGGAAAAAACAGGGAGAATTTTCAGGTCAAGCGAGTAAGCATGAGTTGCTTACATTAGTATCTTAGTTGTGAATTGAAAATAATAACATTAGGAGTTACTTTTATGTTGCAAATTGAAATGACTGCAGTAGGTAGTTCCTATTTTTTACTTCTGCATTATTGCTCCTTTATAGTAGGAATTAGATGTTTTTTTCCTTCTTTTTTAGTTTTCCTTTTTTGAAATGACTACATGTTTTTTTTCTTCTTTATATCTTCTCTGACTACGGTAGGTAGTTTTATATCTTTTTTAGTTTTATAGTATAGCATTGACTTAGTTATGATTTTTTTGTTTGTAGATGTCAGAAAACAACGCTTACAACCAACAAGACAATTAACCTTGATGATGAAAGTAATGAGGCCCATAAGGAAAGGCCGGAGATAAATGAGAAAAAAAATAGAGCATACAAACCAAGATCACGTGTTTGGGAGGCATTTGTTAAGTTCACGGACAATGAAGGCGTTGAAAGATCAAAATGTAAGCATTGTGGTCGTGGAAGATACAAGTATGCCACAAAAGGTTATGGTACTTCTAATCTCAACCTCCATTTAAAAAAAAGTGAAACTTACTTGGCTAAAGTTAATGGTGGTCAAACACAATTAAGTTTTTAATATGGTGATGAAAACAAATTCACATCTTGGAAATTTGATCAAAAGGCAATTAGGAGAGCTTTAGCTCAAATGATTGTAGTTGATGAGCTTCCATTTAGTTTCGTGAAAAGTATGGATTTTATTGTTTTAGACACTACAATATTGTTTCCCAACCATCGTTTAGAATCCCATGTAGAAGTACCATCACAAAAGATGTCTACCAATTATTTTTAGAAGAAAAAGAAAAACTTTACGATTTTATTAAAAAAATGTTGGTAGAATTTGTTTGACCACCAATACATGGACTTCCTCTCAACAAGCAAGTTATGTGTGTCTAACCGGTCACTTTATCGACAATGAATGGAAGTTGAGAAAAAAAGTGTTGATTTTTTGTCATACAGATGGTCATCGTGGAGTTGATCTTGGGAAGATGGTTGAAAAATGTTTGAGTGAACGGCGAATTGAAAAGGTTTTGACCATATCCGTAGACAATGCAACTCCTAATGACTTGGCCATTGATTTTTTGAAAAAGATTTTTCAAAATTCCAACCATTGTCTTGTAAATGGTCAATGGATGCATGTTAGATGTGTTGCCCATATTTTGAATTTAGTGGTGCAAGAAGGTATAAAAAGGATTGACACAGCGATTCAAAATGTTTGGTTTGCGGTTAGATGGATTAGACAATCACCTTTTAGAATAGACCAATTGAACAAATTTGCTAAAACACTTGATTGTGGGACAATAAAACACTTGATTAGAGACATTCCAACAAGGTGGAACTCTACTTACCATATGTTAGTTATTGCCCAAGCTTATGAAAAAGCTTTTGAGAGGTATGATTTGGAGGAAAATGATTTTGGAACCGATATTTGAAAAGCAGGTTTAATGGTTCCCTCAAAGGATGATTGGGAAAAGGTTAGAAATTTATGTCATTTTCTCAAAACTTTTTGTGATGTTACTTTAAGAGTTTTCGGGACTCTTTATGTGATATCAAACACTTGCATTGAAGAAATTGCCTCCATTCATACCGTGTTGAATGATGCTATTAGTGATTTTAACCTTTGTGTAATTGCAATGGCAATGAAAAAGAAATTTGACAAGTATTTTGGTGATATAGAGAAAATGAACTTGTTGTTTTATTTTGCTTTAATTCTTGACCCAAGAAACAAAGTAAAGTATGTGGGGATAATACTTGAGCACCACTATGGGGAAAGCATAATGGAAGAGAAAAAGAAATTTGTAATGGATTATATGCATAAATTACATAATGATTATATTAAAATTCATTATCCAAGTTGTTCTTCTAGTACTGTCAAGTTTTGGGCAAACGTTTAAACCCAGATGATATGACACCACCACCATCCTTGAGAAATAAGCTTAGAGAAAAGATGAAAACAAATATAGTTGAATCCATTAGTGAGTTGGAAAACTTTGTACAAGAAAATGTTGAAGAAGATTGCTCAAACTTTAATATTTTGGAATGGTGGAAAGTGAATAGTCCTAGATTTCCGATTCTATCCTTAATAGCTAGAGATTTGTTAGATATTCCGGTCTCAACAGTGGCTTCTGAATCGGTGTTTAGTACTAGCGGGAGGGTTTTGGACCTTTTTAGGAGTTCTTTAACTCCTAAGATTGTTGAATGTTTAATTTGCACACAAGATTGGTTTCGTGGAGGTGTAAGCATCAACACAGGGATGTGAAGAAGATTGGAAAGCAATTCAAAAAATTGATAAAGGTAATTATTATGTTTTTAGTAAAGGGCCTTTTCAATAAAGACCTAGTTCCACATATATGAGATAGGCAGAAGGTATGGGATGACCAATTCACCATGGAAAGCGAATTCGATCCTATAGTCGTCTTCTTGTTGAGAGGATAACAGCAAAAGAAAGAAAAAATAAGTAGGGTTAGGTTAATTCATGGACATTATATTTTAGTACTAATTATATTATTTTTTTGTTAATGTAAAATTGGGAGAAGTTGGTACATTTAGTAAAGAATAGAAGAATGAAGAATTTTGTATATGTTTGAAGAATGAAGAACGAAACATTAAAAATCATGCGGTTTGGAAAGTTGGTACAACTTGTTTCTAAACAAAGTTTATGTTTAGAAGGTTTTTGGTCTTTTGTGATCCAAGTTGGTGAAACTTTTAGGTTTAGATATTATATAAGTATAGAGTTGTGTTCTATAAAGTCCATTTAAAAAACATAGTTCTAAAATTTTAATATTCAATCACAGATGATTCAGTATATAATCACATGTGATTTGTAAAAGCATCACATGTGAATTACGAAAAATTACAAAAATGTCACTCCGTCCAAAATTTTAAAATGCAATCTAGACCATTGATGCCGTTAATCCAAGAGCTAAAATTAGTCCCTGACTATGAATTAAATATGGACTGTATTGAACATTTCACACACACACACACACACATATATATATATATATATATATATCCGTTGAAGGTTATTTTTTTTAAACAGAGCCATTACGCACGAAAAATAAAAATAAAAAAATGTTCGGTTGAGTGGCACCTAGAGCTGAACCCGAGGGGGGTAGCGGTGTTCCCGAAGAAACCCAAGCTACCCGAAGGCAACCCGAGCCCTTCGGGTGAGGCTATACGCTCGGTTTTAGTGTGAACGCTTAAATTTAAAGCTGCCTGTTATTTGATAAATAAAATAAAATAATAACTCATACAAGAAAATTATTAAAAATAATCAAAAGAATTAATTCTACTTATCTAAGCATAAAAATCACAAAGTTTAAGTTAAAATAGGAAAAAGAAAAAACTGCTCAAAATATTTTTTGTTAGGGTGATCTGTTTAAAAAAATCATAAATCACAGCAAAACATACTCATACTTTAAATCCATTCTTACATTAGAGTGTGGGGTGAATATGCTTGAAACATCTCATGCTTCAGTATCACATTAGCATAACACGCTTCATACTTCAAGCACGCTTAAACTTTACTACCCACGCTTCGTACGTTTCAAAGATTTTTTATTTAAAAATTACTAATCCTCTCTTCTCTCCTCTTTTCTCTCTTTCTCTCTATCTCCCTATTCTCTCTCCTTCGGCATTCGATCACCGAAGAATATCACATTTTTGCGGTACCAAATTGTGAGGGGTGGTGTTACCCTCGGTACCTCGTCACCAACTCAGCATACCGAAGCTTTGCTTCAAGCACACTCCACGCTCTTACATCATTTTGTCTACAAATGAGACTAGAAACTATGACTATGTGATACATCTATTTAAGACCTTAATATCACTAGACTACAAATCCTTTGGTAATCATTTAGAATTTGCTTCAGGTCTTTTCTTTTTATTATTAAACTAGTTTAAGAACTCGTGCATACATGTACAAGTGTTATAAAAATACATCCGAAACAATGATTTATTAAGTAAAAAAAATATTTTTTAAATACGTAAAAAATGTCAACTTTCATACATAATAATAAATTTATTAACTTTGATACAATAATAAGTTTTATTACAATGGGTGTAGTAATTACCATCATTGTCCTCTTAGTTTGTGATAATGGTGATGCTTGAACACCCATGTCTAAAGAAAATATGTCCTTTTCATTGAAAAAACATAGTTAGAGCTTGGCATTTTACATTTATTACTTAAAAAAAACATTAAAATAATTGAAAACGACATCACCCGACATGCAAAATAATATACAATTTATTTCGTATTGTTTGAGATTGCGTACGTTTCCACTTATTCACAAAAAGGAAAGACGAGGTTTATTCAAGGAATGAGATTTTAGGCGAGAATGAGCTAGAGAGCAAATCTTATTAATTAGATGTTGGTATATTAGATCTCATGATCACAATACAGCTGTCATAATTTATGAACATCACAATTAATGATTGGATTATGAATAAAATAAAAGGACAGATATATATCACCATATCAAATCAAATGAAAACTCTGTACTATGTCTCTTATTCTCATAATTATTTATATTTTCAATTGAACCTCCTCTTATTCACAAATAAGAGAATCTTTACAAACTTCAACAAGAATTATCATTCGCTTCAATCATGAGTTAGACATAAATTTATCAACAAAGGTTCATGCGACTCATCGCAACTAAAAAAGTCAATTCTTGGCAAGACAACTTACACTTTGGTTTCAGTTTAAGGTGTAACCTTTCATAAATATATATTAGTATATCCCCAAAGACTCCCACACTATTATTATCTCTGCAGCACACCAAGAAGAATGTCCTCTGAACTTTTTAGGCCCTATAAGAAGAGAAAAAATGGGTCATTCTATACACACACACGCACACATACACGTATATATAAGAACAAAATTACTGAAATTACAATATTTGTTATATCAATAACTAAAATAAAAGAACGGTATTTGTTAAGGATTGAGACACCCTTCAAGCGTTAAAAAATCGTGGATAACAAAAACAAGATAAACATGACATCAAGATATAACGTAGTTCGGTCAGAATCACGACCTACATCCACGGGCTGGAATCAGAGACTTCTTTATTATGACTAAAGTGTTTACATAGATGTCACCCCAAAAGGTGCATCGGTTGAATGAAACCTAGCTATGATATTTATAGACACAAACTAGAAAAACCCTAATTAATAAACATGGGCCTCCGCACACAATACAAACGAAAAAACAAACCTGGCTCTTGAATTAACGTTCCACGACGTGCCAACAATGTGCACGCCATGCAGGCATCGAAATCTCATATGACTCCACGCCATGTGACAGAAGTCCACGCCATGCACCAATTTAGTTCCATGCATCAAAACAAGAAAACCGTAAATCTTCGTTAAAGTCGAGCCTCCCATTAATTAGATTCTATTTTTAATATCGTACCACTAATTTCAAGTCACACTAACAAACTCCTTCTTGACTTGAACTCTCTTTGACCAGTCAACCGAGATTATCAAAGAACCGTCTCTTTCCTATCAACCTCCTTAAAGGGACTACCTCCTTACACGAACCACAAATTCCGACACCGCATTACGCAATTCCACTGGAGACCATCTCCATCCTTGTAAAGCTTATCACCCAGCATTTTTCCCCATAGAACAACAGCCGTCACTTGATCCACTTCCCCGTACAACACTTCATCGGTCAAACACCTCAAAACCCGCTTTTACCAGAACGTCTCTTCCATTCTATATCGTTTGGAAGTTTATCTTCTCTTTCTAACGCCGCTGCGTAATCCTATTGAACCAGAAGAGCCCTCATCCAGCAAAACCGCAAAACCTGATTTTGCTTGAGATCTTCAATCAACCATAAGCGAGCCAAGAGAACCTAGCTCTAATACCACTTTTTAGGGATCGAGACACCCTTTAAGTGTTAAAAAATACGGATAACAAAAACAAGATAAACACGACACCCTATAATGTGGTTCGGTCAGAATCATGACCTACATCCACAGGCAGGAACCAGAGACTTCTTTATTATGACTAAAGTGTTTACATAAATGTCACCCCAAAAGGTGCATATGTTGAATGAAACCTAGCTACGATATTTATAGACACAAACTAGAAAAACCTTAATTAATAAACATGGGCCGCCGTACACAATACAAACGAAAAAACAAACCGAGCTCTTGAATTAACATTCCATGGCGTGCACACAATGTGCACGCCATGCATACATTGAAATCTCACATGACTCCACGCCATGTGCAAGAAGTCCACGCCATGCACTAGTTTAGTTCCATGCACCAAAACAAGAAAACAGACAATCTTCATTAACGTCGAGCCTCCCATTAATTAGATTCTAGTTTTAATATCGTATCGCTAATTTCAAGTCACACCTAACAATGATACCATTGGTTAGGGATCGAGACACCCTTGAAGCGTTAAAAGAATACGGATAACAATAACAAGATAAACACAACACCAAGATATAACGTTGTTCGGTCAGAATCACGACCTGCATCCATGGGCAGAGCCTTCTTTATTAACTCAGAGTTTTAGATGTACATATGACTGAACCCAGGCTTGATATTTATTACTAAACAGAAATCCTAATTTCTAATTAGGAAAACCCTAATTAACATAATTAGAAACATTCTAGCTGCCGAACAAAACCAAAATACCCTTGGCCCAGGTCTGCCTGCTCCACGCCGAGGAGCAGGAGCTCACGCAGAGCAACATCGGAGGCTCCACGTCGAGCACTCCTGTTGCACGCCGAGCACCTTGTTTCTTCAGTTTCAAATATCTTTCAAGCCATTTCAAGTCATATCCCAGCAATCTCCCTCTTGACTTAAACTCTCTTCGACCAGTAAACAGAGATTATCAAAGAACTGTCTCTTTCCTGCCAACCTCCCCGAAGGGACTACCTCCTTACACTAGCCACGATTCCGACACCACATCACACAATTTCACCGGAGACCATCTCCACCCACGTTGTCTCGACTTTGTAAGGTCAATTTTCCTCTCCAATGACGGTATCGCTGACATTTCAAACACAGAACTGCCTTTCAGAACGTAAATACCACGTAGCAGCCTGCCCTGCATTATCACTCGAGCATACTTGGAAACCTTCAATCCATTTCCTTTATGAAAATATTCATATCCATTCTTCGCCAAAATACAAAGGGAAACAAGTTCTTCTGTAGATCCGGGACATACCAGCAATGGATCCGTCTGACCACTCCATCATGCATCTTAATCTGTACCGTACCACTACTCTTGATACTTCGAATCCCATTGTCCCCTAGCTTCACTTTACCATTCCATTCCTTGAAAGAAACAAATAGGTCTCGTGAATGCGCCATGTGATGAGATGCACCTGTGTCTAAGATCCAGGTATCAGCAGGACTATCAGTGCATATGGTCAAAACATCATCTATGTTACCATCTTCATGAAACACATTCACATCTCTCTTCCGTTTAGAACAGTTTCTCCTGATGTCACAAGCCTCCTTATAGTGATAACATAAAAAATTTCTCGTGGATTTTAACTTGGAACGTGATCCACCTATACCACCCTCTTTATCATTTGTCCTTCCCTTGCCCACATACAGGGTATAACCGGACTCCCCTCATTACCTAAAACCCTGCGCTTGAGTTCCTTCGACAATAGGGCATCATTCACCTCTGCAATAAAATTGTTGACCTACCATACATCATGGTATCAACAAAGTTCTCATATGAACTCGGCGGTGAACACACTAGAACAGGGCAAGATCTTCATCTTTAATTTTAACATCTACCGCCTTCAAATCAAGAATGATATGATTAAAATTATCAGGAAGATCTTTTACCAAGTTGTCCTCTGACATCTGGAGGGTATATAACCTTTGCTTCTGATAAAGCCTATTTGTGAGTGTATTTTTCTGATACTCCTCACACAGCTTCTCTCACAGACCAACAGCCGTTGTTTGATCCACCACTTCCCTAAACACCTCATTAGTTAAACATAGCAAAATCACAGAGTGTGCTTTTGCTAGAATGTCTCTTTTCGCGTCCTCCTTCATATCATTCGGCAACTTGTCTTCACCTTCTAACACCACCACGCAACCCTGCTAAACCAGAAGAGCCCTCATCTTTACCTTCATAGTGTGAAGTCATTTGAGCCATTGAATTTCTCCAAATCAAACTTCAAAGATGACATCTTCAATCAACAAAGTGCGGGCCAAGAGAAAACCTGGGCTCTGATACCACTTGTTAGGGATCGATACATCCTTCAAGCGTTAAAAGAATGCGGATAACAAAAACAAGATAAACATGACACCAAGATATAATGTGGTTTGGTTAGAATCACGACCTACATCCACGGGCAGAGACTTCTTTATTAACTCAGAGTGTTAGATGTACATATGACTGAACCCAGGCTTGACATTTATAACTAAACAAGAAACCCTAATTTCTAATTAGGAAAACCCTAATTAACATAATTAGAAACATTCTAGCCGCCGCACAAAAGCAAAATCACCTTTGGCCAGGTCTGCCTGCTCCATGCCGTTGAGCAGGAGCCCACGCCAAGCAACATCGGAGGCTTCACGTCGAGCACTTCTGCTACACGCCAAGCACACATGCTGCACGCCGAGCACCTTGTTTCTTCAGTTTTAAATATCTTTCAAGTCATTTCATGTCATGTCCCAGCGGTAATAAATACTTTATCTTACATAGTTATATGAATCGTGAAATTCTCTCAGCAATATTAAAAGCAAAGTTATAAATCAACTCTTCATAATCAATACCTCCAAGATATCGTTGCTACTCATTTTCATTTCATTAAGCCTTTCTTGTGACATTCTAAACAAGAAGTAAGGATTCAACAACTTAAGTTTTGATAAACTTGTTGATACAAATGTCAACATTATTGAAATAGTCAACAAGACTCTATATGCAATAGTTGCATTAGGAAACCAATCGACTTGTTTAAGATATTTTAACACATCATTAAGTTTGATAGTTTTAAAGGGTAAAAACGTACCAAGCAGCTTCAACTCAATATAAAGTTTATTTGCATCGTCCATCATACTTAAGTGCGACTTCGATACGACAATAACATTACTTAAGATCTTTATCATCGAATCCCTAATATCTATTTTTTGGGTTTATAGAATATTTTTTTTAAATACAAGCTTCCTACTATTTCTATTTTGTTAAATGAACTTTAAAAAATTATAACATTATATATATATA
>JAUEJL010116444.1:0-12139 GCA_032274825.1 Drosophyllum lusitanicum | reverse complement strand
ATCCCTCATTTGTGGGATTTCAAGGATTCCTGGGATTTGAAATCACATCCCATTTTTACAAACCAAATACAAAATTTCTCAGGATTTGAAATCTCAATATCAAAGATTCCCATGAAATACCACGAATCAAACACCCCTTAAGGGTGGGTAAAAAAATGATAATAAAGGGGACCGGGGAGCTAGCCAGGCAAAAGAAAGAGGCGTAGCAGAATGTGTATACCTAGTAACCCTACAAAACTCACTAGATATAGGCCCACTTCACTTATCACATTCCCCAAGGATCGACCACAACCAAATTGCGCCATCACCTCCCTTCACTTTCTTGCCGGAATCCTATCTGCCACTAATTATATCTTTCCGGGACCTTATTTCAATTTGGTCATCATCACCCATAACCCGTCCGTATATATTTTACGCAATAAACTTTTTTAAAGTTTAATAATCGATATACAAACAGTAAAACGTAACAAGTTAAATACATTTTAATAAACTAAATTCAATAATATATAATTATGTAAACTTTATAATAACTTATTTTTAAAAATTATAAATATCAAAATGGTAGAATTAAATAAATGACTGTGATTGATAATCATATGTGGCACTTTTTGTAAAGAATCACTAAATTTAATATTTTAAAACTTTACTTTCCATTCTTATGAACATTTTGACATGATATGTGAAGTAGAATAATGATTTGTCTAATAGCAATTGTAATTAACAAAGATTAACTTTGAGTAAAACATGTACATTCTTAAGCACAGACAAAAAAAAACTTAAAATTGCACAATATAGAAACAAAAAGTATCTTAAGATTAATACTTTATCATGATAAAGTATCTCTTGATCACTATTCACTACAAGAGATGTGGACATTTGTGATTTGTGAAAGTGAAAACCGTCGCTAAGTCTAGATGGAAACTAAGAGTCGCTATTTTGCTTCTTGTTAAAATTACTGACAGCTTTTTGTAAGGTTTCTACTTATTTTGACAAAAAGACACGTCGCTAAAAGTTCGAAGATTAACGACATATTGTCGGAAGTTTTAATGTATTGGAATTTTCCAATCTTCGTATATTTATCGGATTGTTAGATTAAACTTGTTTTTTTTTAATTTTAACTAATATTTTTATTTGACGCGCTTTGAATAAAAAAACAAGTTAATCAAAAGTCATCATAAATCTTTTATTTTATTTTTATATATACACCTCTCAAATCATCTATAATATTAGATTATTTAATTATAGTAATATAAGTAAAAATTATTCCGTACTATAGATTCTTTATTAAGAAACGTTACATAAATAAACAAAAAAAAAGTTTATAAACCAACAAACTCAACTTGATTAAGATTTATATGACAAATATTACCATTTTGAACTCTTCTTCACCAAGGAGCGGGCAATAATTTATTATACTATAAAAGATAATCTATACAACATAAATATTTGATTTTCTGAAGTTTATTCGTATAGAATAAGAAAAAGCAAAAAATGATCTATAAAATGATAGACAATTTATAAAAATGAATATAGTCTTGGTTTATCTAATGGAGATACCAAAGAGCTTATTGTATAACAGTATTTGATGCTTGGGTATTTTACAAGATTATGGGTTTAAGTCCTGTTGTGAAAAAAAAAATGTAGATTTAGGATTAAGTTAGGGTATGTGTGTTTAGCCGTTCAAAAAAATCCACTCATGGGATATGATTTATATACAACACTTTTTTACATACACAATAAAAAGTATATATTTTGACCACAATACCCTTCAACATGTGGTTGAGAAAAAGTTAGTAGTTTTCAGGGGTAAACAAGTCATTATTGTTGTGTGTGCCAATAAAGTGTTGTGTAAAAATCATAGATAAATATTTCACATTCCAACTGAAAGATTCAATTTTTTGGGCCGGACTTAATGTTTTTTAAACAATAACATCATATACTATTCCCTCTCATTCCGATTTTCTTAAAAGCAAATACACACCGACACACGATAATATATCTATAAGAAGACTTGAACACTCAAACTCAAAAAAAACACACCTTACATCATGTATTGATATCGCTAGAATAAATGTCATTTAGTCTAGTTTTAAGTGTATAAGTAGCTTTAAACTCAACAACATCTTGGGTATATGTGTGTGTGTATGTATATTGTAAATGTTGTTTTTCATATAACCACACTTATGAAGTGTGTCTTTATATACGTATACGAATTGAAACTATAAATGTTGTTTTTTAATAGAACTGGTTATAAAAATATGATTCGAATATGATCATCGTTATCTATTATCCGTCTTTTTAACATACAAAAAGGTAATATCATGTATGCCTATTTAACTTGGTCTAGCTATAATATTTTTATTTGAAAGCAATTTGTAAGAAGTTTAACAGAAAGTGCAAATTCATTATTTGGTCAAATGAAGTAGAGAATAATATAGGTTTTAGTTTATTAAAATGTATTCAATTTGTTATGTTTTGTTGTTGTATGTATTAGACTTTTAAAAATTTTTAGTGCGTGTATTAAACATTTAATTTGTCGCTATTATGCGTATTAAACTTTTTTTATTGTATGTACTAAACATATACATTTTTTTTCTTTTTTATGTAACCAAAATACTTATAATAGCAACAAATTAGAAGTTTCATAAACACAATAAAACTTTTAAAGTTTGATACGCATAATAGCAAAATGTGACAAGTTGGATATAATCGGTAAACTAAATCAGATAGCGTATAGTTAGGTAAACTTTGTAATAAATTATTCTTGAAAATTATAAATATCGAAATGGTAGAATTAAATAAATTATTATGATGGATGATCGATCATGTATATGTGGCCCTTTTTGTAAAGAATCACTAAATTTAATATTTAATTATTAAAACTTTACTTTCCATTTATATGAACATTTTGATATGATATGAGAAGTAGAATAATCATTTTTCTCATAGTAATTGTAATTAACAAAGATTAAAGCTTTACTTTCATTTTTCTCACAGACAAGAAAGAGCTTAAAATTGCACAATATAGAAACGAAAAGTATTTTAAGATTAATACTTTGTCATGATAACGTATATCTTGATCACTATTCATGACAAGAAAAATGGACATTTGCGAAGGCGAAAACCGTCGCTAAGTCTATTTGTGATGGACACAAAAAGTTGCTATTTTGTATCTCAATAAAATTTACTGACTGAATCTTATGACGGTTTTT
Organism: Drosophyllum lusitanicum; assembly: GCA_032274825.1. NCBI lineage: Eukaryota > Viridiplantae > Streptophyta > Magnoliopsida > Caryophyllales > Drosophyllaceae > Drosophyllum > Drosophyllum lusitanicum. Next base: position 8,927 of record JAUEJL010116444.1, on the reverse strand, counting down.
ACTATTTTCGATAGAAAGACGTAGCTTAAAAGTTTGAAGATTAACAACATATTATGAAAGTTTTCTTGTATTAGAATTTTCCAGTCTTCATGTATTTATCAGATTGTTAATTTAAACTTGTTTTTTTTATTTTAACTAATATTTTTATTTAATCAATAGTCATTATAACTCCTTTTATTTAATTTTATATATTCACCTCTCAAATCATATATAATATTAGTTTATTTAATTGTAGTAATATAATTACAAATTATTCCATACTATGATTCTTAATTAAGAAACGTTACATAAATAAACAAAAAAATGATTATAAACCAACTAAACTCAACTTGATTAAATTTACTTTAATCTAAATATGACAAATAATACCATTTTGAACCCTTCTTCACCAAGGAGCGGGCAATAATTTATTATACTATAAAACATATATTTGATTTTCTAAAGTTTTTTTGTATACAATAAGAAAAAACAAAAAGTAATCTATAAAATGATAGACAAATTATAAAAATGAATTTAGTTTTGGTTTAGAAATCACTTTTGATGATGTAAACATCACCTCCCTTTCAATAACAAAATTCTCCTAAAAAATCCCAACTTTCTGTCTCATGCTAGAGACAGCTTTATTTAGGTATTGTGTTTTAGCTTTGAGCACAAAACAGCTTTTTTCTGTAGAAAATTTGACGCCATTTATTTTATTTTACTATTTATTTATTTAATCGTATAATATATTCAAAGCTTGAAATAGCAAAATCATCATCATACTGTAGTACTTGTTTCTGGCAGTGTAACAACAAGACATAACAAACGATTCCTTCATTCATTCATTTCTGGGAAAACAAGAATTCAGCTTTCCATTTCTAAATCTTCTCTAGAAAACCCAAATTCCTTGTTTCTTTCAACTTCGCTACCTGTTTTCTTTTTTTCACAATTCACTTTCCCAAAGCATTTAATTACAGGTGGGTTTTTCTGCGTTTTGCAATCTGTCAAGTAAGACGAAGAACACACTTTTCTTGATTTCTTGTTTGAAGAATTTGATTCTTGAACTTCTGTATAAAATGGGCACAGTACAGAAAGATTCAGTAGTTAAGAATGTGCTCAAGAATCTATGTTGCTCTTATGGATGGTCTTATGGTGCTTTTTGGAGCCATAGCCAGCCAAATTCCATGTATGATAAATATCCTCTCTATCTCTCACACATATATATAAGCACACATGTAAACCTTCAAGATTACAGAACTCAGTTAATTTCTTGCATATAGTCATTTCTTCTTGCTTAATCGGTCATATCATTCATCTTCATGTTGATATTGTGTGATCTCGTATGGTCATTCACCTAGTCCAGAATCAAGATTTTAGTTTTTTTTCTATATACAGTTTTTTTCTCTAATTCAGTTTGCAGTTACTTTGATTTTATTTTGGATTTTTTTCAGCTTTTGAATATATATAGTTTTATGGAGGTGGGTCGCTAGAAATTTACAAGATTATATTTTATTAGTAGCTTTGATTTGATAGGCAGTGAGATATTCACAACATTGTTGCTTAATTATGCATTAATTCCACCAAGAAGAATAGAAGATATTCCTCTAATTAATTTATTGCTCTAAATTCAATTCTATAATAAGTAGGTTTTAATTAAAATTTATCACCTTTTACTTCAATTGAGTATGCATTAAGTTTAATTTCACTCGAAAGCTTCAACAAGTTGCTCTTTTCTGTACAAATTTTATATACAAGTTCATTTTAACTGATTCTTTAAACCTTGAAAAATCGTTTGCTTCATAGGTTATTAACCCTGCAAGATGCATACTTTGAGGAAAAGATAGGATCTTTAATCGCTAATCTGCTTCTACAAGTACCAGTTGGAGGAGGGTATGCTCATTTCCCTAATTTGTATAAGAACCGTCAACTTTTCATTATTGTTTGATTAAAACTGCTAAAATTGAAGAATTGTCAAGCTTAGTTTTCTGATCTCTATGATGACAGTTTTCATTTCTTGACATTTTTAAGGATAATTGGACAAATTGCTTCTACTAACAAACACATGTGGATGTCCTCTGAAGATCATTACAGAGAACAGAACTTATCGGGTTCAATCTGGGATATGTTTTTGGTACAAATTAATTCATCATTCAAGCATGTTTAATTCGTATATTTTTTTTCAATATATGAAAAAGCTGTAGTCTTTACCCAAAAGATCAAGCATTTGACACCAAAAATGATGATTTCTTTTGTATTAATTAACACCCTTTACTTAATTTTCAGGATGATTATGAATTTCGTAGTCAATTTTCTTCCGGCATGAAGGTACTTCTTATGTTCAATCCTGTATCATATTAATAGTCTTGTTAATGGTGTTACCACCGTATGTCCACCGCTTGTGGGTGGATCTGTGGTTGTACTTTGTGCATCATCATTTGTACAACAATCTCATTATCATGTTCGTTTGCAGACGATTGCAGTTATCTCGGTGGAGCCACAAGGAGTGGTACAGTTTGGGTCTAGTGGGAAGGTTGGTCCTATGATCATTGATTAATCAAGAAACCTAATTTAACTTCATATGTTCTTAATAATTGTATTGATTTTTATGATCAGATACCAGAGAGGATGGATTTTGTAAATCAAACGAAAAGAATGTTCCAGGAAATTGTAAATGGTGGAGGATCTGATGTAATTAGTTTGACTTCTTTGAACGGTCAAAATTATCATCAGAATGAGGCTTTTGCTTCGTTGATATCATCAGAAGAATCTTGTTTTACTACCGGTGATGGGAGTTCGAGTAGACCGAATTCGTCATCATTTCTTTTTGACGAACTCGTGGATTTCGGTATCCCAAATGAGTTCTTCCAAACTGAAGATTTCAATGTTTCTCAGTGGTTCCCTCCATTAGACCCCATCAATTATGATGGAAAACATGAGTCTTTGATTATTTCAGGTTCTGATTTTGACCTTCAAGGAAACAGTAGTGATTTAAGGGACATTTTAGCACCGATCATTAGTCAAAATAGCTTGGATCTCCATTCTTACAGCCATGTTGACCATACAGCCCTTAATCCAAAAGAAATGTTATTCTCAAAGCTTGGGATTGAAGAGCTTTTAGATGGCGTATCTGGTATTTCAAACGCTGGTTCGAGTTCTTGTATTGAGGATCAAGCTTCAGTGAAAAGAAGAAAAACAGGAAATTCTATGTGGGGTGTATCACAGCCAGGTTTACATATGGTGGATGGTTATAGCATGAGTAGCTCGAGTACTATTCTGCATAAGAAGCAAGTCATACCGCCCAAACCGACCAAGAAAAAAGCTAAACCAGGGACTCGACCCCGACCCAAAGATCGCCAACAAATCTTGGACCGTATGGCTGAATTGAGGCAACTGATCCCCAATGGTGAGAAGGTAAATTATTCACATTCACATTAATAATAAATACTACATTCAAATATTCAATACCACGCATTTTGACTTTGTGGTCAAATAAGTAGTTTGACCTCTAAAGTCAAATTGAGACTTTAAAGATGTTGCTAATTGTGTTTTTGAATCAACAGATGAGCATTGATTGTTTGTTGGATCGTACCATAAAGCACATGGTTTTCTTGCAAAGTGTAACGAAACAAGCTGACAAAATAAAACAAGCCGAGAAACGGAAGGTGAGAAAATTATTTTCTATTATTCTCTTAAACAATTAACATTCAAGATCATAGCTTTAACACAACTCAAATACTTGATCAGCATAAGGGTGTCGTTTCTAATGACTCGAGCACTAATGGTGTGACATGGGCTTGTGAAATCGGAAACCAGATAATGGTTTGTCCGCTAATGGTCGAGGACCTTGATGAACATGGTCAGATGCTTATAGAGGTAAAGGAAAACACACAAACACACCCCCCCAACTCAGATATGCTGAATCTTTTGCTGATAAAAGTTGTTATTTAGTAGTGAATCTTGATGAGATCAAAATGTACTTGTGTTCCAGATGCTTTGTGAAGAAGAAGGATTCTTTCTTGAGATAGTGGACATAATTCGACATTTTGGCTTGATAATCTTGAAGGGGGTTATGGAAGCTCGTGGTGGTTATATCTGTGCACACTTCGTAGTTGAACCCGAGGTAAAGCATCGAAGGTTTTGAGATCTTAATATCACAACATGTGTCATGATTAAAGAAAAGGAAAGGAAAAGGGAGGTCGATCTTGTTTTAATGTGGAATGATTTTTACAGGTTAACAGGGTAGTGACAAGACACGACATATTTACAGGACTTGTTCAGTTTATAAAGACGGTGTCCAGAGTCGATAAAAGGTGCGCGAGTTCTGGGAATTCTCCATTCGACTTCCATCAAGATGGGGTACAAAATCTTGTAAAATTGGCAGATATGCAGTTTTGTGTAAACTTGTAACCAAGGTTCAACAACCCTTTGATCGAGCATTCGTTTAATAAAATTTTATAAATAATTAAGATCGCTATAACTTGAAAACTTTATGATGCTTGAGCAATGTCTTTCTAACCAAGCTTTATCTATTCTATCTAGTGCTTGTTTTTTCACTGATAAAAAAGATTTAAAAATTAGTTCACTTGTATGATATGATATATATATATAGGTTAGTTCATGCGAGAAGCTTTTATTTTGTGAGAAGTGCGAGAATACTTTACAACCATGAGATGATTTAATCTAAGGCTACAATTAAATGTGGCATATTTGTAATTAATTGAATCTTTAGGTATTTGAATTAAATAAAAAAGGATAAAAAAGACATTTACCATACCCTAAATCCTTACCCTATTTAACTCCCCATTAATCCCCCTACATCCCATCTCTCTACGTAACCATCCCACCGCCCCTCTCCCCGTTGTCTTCTTCTTCTATATTTTATCATGTTACCGCCGACGCCAACACACACATAAAACCACCTCCGACACCGCCACTTAGATATCTGAGATGATGAAGTAAGATCGCCGGATGAACGAGGCGTAGAGCAGCGGATATTCACTTATTTCTATATATATATATGTGTAGTATGATCGTATGTTATCACGTAGTATATAAATGGGTCGAAATTTGATTGACACGAAATTGATTCAAAACCGAATGACACGAACCCGATCCGAATTGACAACCTTAGTTTTATCATTGGTGTATGATTGAATTTTCAATTAATATAATCTGTTTTTTTATGTGGTTTGTTAGTTTTTACAATATTGAGTCATAAATTTTTATTTTTATGGGTTTAGTTCATAATCCCCCTATACCTTTTTTTCCTGGTCAAATTAAAAGACTAAATTGTCCTATAGGATGAAATATACGATCATACTACACACAGACTAAATTGTCCTAAATTGTCCTATTGGAGTTCATAGTACTGATCGTATTAAGGTACAATCGAAAACTATAGGATGAAACTATTTCAGATATACTTCTATATGTGAGAACGTAATCCCTTCCAATTCTCATTGATGACTATGATATAAATACAAAGGAGGTTGCCTAACAAACAACCTAGTAAATAGGAAATAAACTCTATCCTAAAATACATGATATACATGACATAAATACAATATATGCAAATATACTAACAGTCCCCCGCAGTTTAAACGGGAGCAGCGCCGACACTTAAACTGGACCTAAAATTTTCAAACAAGTGACGTGGTAGGCCTTTAGTAAAAATATCGGCATATTGGTAGGCCGATGGAACATGAAGGACACGTATAGCACCAACCCGAACCTTCTCTCGAACAAAATGTATATCCATCTCCACATGTTTGGTTTGTTGATGTTGAACTGGATTCCCGGAAATGTAGACTGCTGAGATGTTATCACAATAGACCAAAGTGGATTGTCGAAACGGGACATGTAGCTCAAGCAGTAGGTTACGAATCCAACAAGTCTCGGCCACTGCATTTGCAACTCCTCTGTATTCAGCTTCAGCACTGGATCTAGAAATGGTGGGTTGTCGTTTAGAGGATCATGATACCAAGTTATCACCAAGAAAAACAAAGTAGCCTGATGTTGAGCGGCGAGAATCAGGGCAACCCCCCTAGTCTGCATCAGAATATGCTGTGAGAGTATGACGGGGAGATTTGTGTATTTTGAGACCAAATTCAATGGCGCCCTTGATATACCGAAGAATGCGCTTCATGAAGTTAAAGTGAGGTTCCCGTGGAGCATGCATGAAGAGGCATACCTGTTGAACGACAAATGTAATGTATGGCCGTGTAAACGTTAGATATTGCAGTGCGCCGGCCAAACTGCGATACAAAGTGGCGTCCTGAAGAGGGGCACCATTTGTGGTGCTTAACTTGGCAGCTGTGTCAACAGGTGTGGTAGTAGGCTTGCAATTAGTCATGGATGCCTTATGTAGGATTTCATGAGCATACTGAGATTGGGATAAGAATAACCCTTGGGAGTTGCGAGTAACAGAAATACCCAGAAAATGGTGTAGTGTCCCTAGACCAGTCATGGCAAATTCCCCCGACAATGTAGTAATAATAGACTTTAGAAACTCAGGATTAGAGGCCGTTAAGACAATGTCATCCACATAGAGAAGGAGATAAGCCGTATGTAGACCATGTCGATAAATAAACAATGAGTTATCACAAACGCTGCTTCGAAAACCATTCGCTACAATAAATGTAGCAAACCGATGGTACCAAGCCCGCGGAGCCTGTTTGAGGCCATATAAAGACTTGTGAAGACGACATACATGATGAGGGACCGTGGGGTTAACAAAACCTGGTGGTTGGTGCATGTAAACAGTTTCATTGAGATCACTATGCAAAAACGCGTTTTTGACATCTAACTGATTGAGATTTTCCGTTAACAACAAGTTGCGCTTTATAGCGTTGTAAAGTACCATCAGCATGAAATTTATGGTGGAAAAGCCACATGCAACGTATAATGGGCCGATCGTTAGGGCGTGGAACTAACTCCCACGTGTCATTTTCTTTTAACGCCTTAAATTCTGTTTTCATGGCATCTAACCAGTTAGGATCCGAGAGGGCTTTGGAGTACGAAGAGGGGACAGGTGATAGGGTTTTGGTTTGTTGAGTGTGAAGGTTAAGTATATGTCGTGGTTTAGTAATGCCATGCTTGGAACGGGTGGTCATTGGGTGTCGAATGGCGGTTTGTGATGGGGGTAGAGGTGGTGGAAGCGGATAAGGAGTTGTCGAAGGTGGCGAGGGAGGATGAGGTGGGGTGGGTGGTGTAGGGGGGTCGGGGGATATGTGTTGAAAAGGGGAAGGGGAAAAAGAGGCGTCATTATCAAGGAATTGGTAGGAGGAGGATGGTAGAGATTCCGCTAAAGGAAAAGAGTGTTCATCGAACATAACATGTCGGGAAAGAACAACTTTAGTGGTGGTGGGATCATAACATCAATAACCACGAAAATTAGCGGGGTAACCGAGGAATACGCAACGAGTAGAGCGGATGTCAAGTTTATGGGTTTGTGTAGCGGAGGTGTTAGGGTAGCATGCACACCCGAATACACGTAGGTGGGCATAGGTTGGGTGGCGAAGGTAGAGGGCGTAATTAGGGGTGGAGAATTGTAATGTTTTTGTAGGGAGGATGTTGTGGAGGTAAGTGGCGGTGTGCAATGCTTCGACCCAAAAGGATGGTGAAAGGTGGGCATGAGCTAAAAGGGAGCGGGTGATATCGTTTAAACAACAAAGCATGCGTTCGGCTTTGCCGTTTTGTTGGGAGGTTTGAGGACAAGAGAAGCGAAAAGTGAGACCATTACGTGAGGCGAAATTTTTGAACTCGATATTGTCAAACTCTCCTCCTAAGTCACATTGAAATGATTTTATTTTGCTGTTAAATTGAGTACTTATGAGAGCATGAAATTTCGTAAAGTTTACAAAGGTGTCGGACTTGAATTTGAGCGGGTAAACCTACACATATTGCGTATGATTATCGAGTAGTACCATGTAGTATTTATAACCCGATTTACTAAGCACAGGGGAAGTCCATAAGTCACAATGTATGATATCAAATGGTGCTAAAGTATTAGAAGAAGAATCGATAAAAGGTAAACGTTTATTTTTGAAAATTTGACATGAATGACAAACCGAAGATAAATTATTGTGATTACAAGAAATAAAAAAATGATTGCGAAGAAAATGTAAAGTGGTAGCGCCGGGGTGTCCAAGCCGATTATGCCAAGTATCCATAGAGGAGCCGGTTAGGAGTGCAGTTGGGGTGGTAGCGGGCGTGGTGAGCAGGTAGAGGTCCCTGGAGCTATTGTGGCGTGAAAGAATCCTCCCACTCGTGAGTTCCTTCATAGAAAAACCAGATGAATCAAATTCGATGGAGACATTGTTGTCCCGAGTAAATTGACGAACTGAAAGTAAATTTTTAATTATGTGAGGGGTATAACATATATTGCGGATGGAAAAGGTGTGGGATGGGGTCGTGTATTGGGCGTGCCCGGGTCCTAAAACTGGTATTCGATTACCATTACCAACGAAAATAAATTTGTTAGAAGAAGATGATGTAGGATGAGAGATCTTACCCGAATCGGACGTTAAGTGAGAGTATGCGCCCGTATCCATAAACCACATTGAGTCTGGTTGATTGAGTTGCATAGTTTGAAATGCATGCTCTAATTCTGTTGGGTTTAAAGCATCATAAGCGAGCTGTTGGGCCGTAGCAGACTGCTGGGCCGGTGTAGGAGAGGAATAAGCAACATGGGCCTAGGGGAAGTATTGTGTGTTGTTGGGACAGATGGTGGCGGACTGGGACAAGGAGCAGGCCACGGAGACTGTGGAGCCGTTGGGTGAGGGCAGGGGAGGAGCCCACCAGGCCCATGGAGGGTAAGATGGGCTAGGATAACGCTGTGGAGGTGTAGGCCCAGTAGGGTAGGGTGTTTGAGATCTGCCACGGCCGGAAGAACCACGTCCCCCACGAGTCGATCGTCCTGGTTGGGTGTTATGACCCCGACCCCGACC
>JAUEJL010116433.1:0-12141 GCA_032274825.1 Drosophyllum lusitanicum | reverse complement strand
GTGATATATTATATTATAAGATATGATTGTTTAACAAGACAACGTGTGAAAGAAGGAGTATTAGGGTAAAATACTTGATGCTTAATGATTTAGAATGTACTTTGAGGTAGAATGATTCAACAACATTCTCCCGTTTCATTCAACGCGGTCTTCATTCAAAGGCAGCAATCAAACAAGCTGAATGCTGAACGATTCAACATTCAGCGCTGAATGGTTCCATTAAGCAGCAAACAAACAACCCCTTAGACAATGATCGGCTATAACATTAGTTTAGTTTTTGTTTACTTTATTTTTTTTATTTATTATAGAGAGTACAATATATTAAATAGTAATTTTTTAAGTGCAGTATATTAAAAGTATGTTTTGAAGCTGGATACAGACAATAATAAAACGTATGTTTTGAAGTTGGATATATACAATGATAAATCGTGTAAACACATTATTTACATCAAAACTATAGTTACAATAGGCAATAACACTTAATCACTTTGTCTAATGTATTTAGGTGTTTTCCATTTCAATTGAAACACAAAGTCTGCGTTTAGCATAAGATTTTTTTTTTGTTTTTCGGTTTTTGGAATTCTGTGAAAATGGTGATGTTTTTGTTTTTTAAGAAAAAATGGAGAACATGTGTTAGATGAAGGATGAAAATTTTATTTTTCAGGAAAAGATGAAAACATGTTTGATTAAAGTATTTTTTTTATAAAGTTGTTTGGAAAAATGAGATAGTTTGGAAAAATAGAAAGAAAAAAAAGTGGAGAAGTTAGCAAGTTTTTTGTTTTCTTAGAAATATATGTAACTAAACATGTTTTCTAGTTTTTAGTTTTCTTAAAAAAATTTCTAGAAAAATGGTAGATTTTTCTAGAAGTGAAAACAACCTAACTTATTGCAAACAAAAGTACAAGCACGATGTCTAGTCCCACGAAACTCATAATTTAGTAACTTTTACAAGATGGTGTAGCCAAACTGAAATGAAAAAGGGGCATACTACGTCAAAATATAATTAACTTGTCCTAAAATACCATTATAAGTAATGAATTATTTTTCTCTTAACTAAAACAACCAATTTACAAAAAAACGTGTTATTATAAACAATGTTATTTGTAATAGCATATTACATTTATCAGGTTCATCATGTTCACATGTTCTTACACATGTGTTCTTTCACATGTTCATATGGCGCATGAATAAGAAAATTGAAAAGCTAACTCATATTCAAAAACTAATTTAAGTGCTAAGAATAAACGAGTTCGCAACAAATAGTCAAATAAGGTGTTTGTATTAGATTATTTTTCAATTTATGAGCCCATTAGAATTTTGAAAAAGTTCATAAACCCAGGGCGAGGCTAGAAATATAGTTTATAGGGTGTGTAGCTAAAATCAATAACATTTAAGAAAATCAAATGGTTTATAACTATAATTTTACCTAAATTATATTTAAAATGTACTATAATCATGTAAAAAATATTTATTTACTGGGTTTAACGAAACCCTCTCGGCAACACATAGCTCTGCCCCTGCATAAACTAATTGTTTTCTGGCTTATAGAATATGGACTTGAATTTATAAACTTGTATAATCCATAAGTTTAAACAAGTGAGTTCATAAGCCTGAAAAATTAGCTTATAACCTTATAAATATAATAATAATAATATCATAAACTAAAAAGATAAGGTAACAAAAAACAATCCCCAACTCTTTTCCCATGCCTGTATCAAGCCACATACTAGCATTAATAACACAAATATTTCATAGTTTATCCAAAAATTTTAATCATAAACAATATAAATATATGGGAACAACAAATCTGATTAGAAGCATAAATAAAAACAATAAAATTGTACAAATATGCTCAAGTTAAATAAGAACAAATCTTTTTTTAGACACAATACTCTATTAGGACAAAGAGAAATCGAGTAGAAGTCAACTAGAGCCGGTTAAATTTTGACCTAAAAAGAAAAAAATCATGGGACGACTAGTGCTAGTTAACTAGAAGAAGTCTGCACACGAGTCAAGTTTTAACCTTATAAATACTAGTTTGATGAGGCATGGCAAGAAATTGGTGTCTAGTTCTATTGAAGGATTCTTTCTATGAAAGAAGATGAAGATAGAGTTGCAAGATAATTATAGTATACCTCTATTTTAGAAAATTAATGAATAAATAAATATTAAAAACAGGGAAACAAGTTTTTAAAGTTAAATTCACAATTTTAAAACATGAGAGTGTTTTTTATGATGAATTTTTGACAAAAAAAAATCCAACTTCAAAAACATTTTCCGTAGAAAATTAAAATTATAAACAAGAATAATGTAGCTATCATTAATAAGTAAAAAATTAAGAGGTGGTTAAAAGGGGATGATGTGGCAAATGAGTATCCTCCAAATAAAAGATAGTTTCTCACTTTCTCTTGTGTTCTATGACCAGCCCTCTTCTTTCTTCACTTGGTTTCATGATCACCACACAACACAACCATACAAAAATTCATGAAACAAAAGCAGCAGATTTCATCAGCCTTCTTCTCCATAATGAAATTACCCATATATATAGGTCTCTTCGTCTACATCCGACGCCAATTTAACAAACGAAAACCAGATAAAGATCCATAAATCCACCAAAAATGGCCTCAACCACCTCATCATCTGTTAACCATTTGCCCCGACTTCTTAATAATCGCACGTTATTGATTCCTAAATTCCCTTCTATTTTGAAGCATACCCAGTTTCGATCCCACCTCAAATACCCATCTTCAAGAATTCAAGCGACTTCTGCTCTTGTTGCTACTGAATCGGTACTTTCTTTCTCACTGACATAATCACAAACAGTTATGCTTCATGAAAAAGTGGTTTTCTTTTATAATTATTAGGGTTTGAAGTCCGCAAATCTTGTTGGATAATGATCGATGTTTATGCAATTTGTTTTTTAGGAATTATTGTGCAATTTTGGAATGGAACTGATTAGAATTTGGACTTTTGATCAATTTTAGGGTTTTAATTGAAGTATTATGTGTTGATTGTATATATTGGTTCAATAGTTTTTATGATTTAGACAAAGAAAAAGAATCTGTACATGTTACTTGATTCAGCTCAAACAAGCCACTGTTGTTATCCATTCCAATTGAACTTGAGTTTGAAGTTGAAAATTAGTTCCCAAAAGTCAAAAGTGGACTTTTTTGGGTACTTATAGAGTACTATTTTCTAGAATTCCATATCAGGTGTCATCCTTCCAATGATCATGCAACATTAGTGATAATGCCACAGTTTAAGTCTTTTATTACCAAGTTTGTTTGTTAACTCTTATCTTCCCTGCTGCCTTTTTAACAAAAAGGTGCTTCTTTGGTCATGCATATAGTTCCATAAGGTCTAGATTGTCGATAAACTTATCAGTGAATGAGTGTCTCCTCAAGACCATCGATTTTTGTTTGAAGATATCTAGATTTTTTCTACATGTAACCCAATACTCAAATTAAAGCTACCCTGCGCCTTGTGCACATGCTTCTTCTTCATTGTACATTTGACTTTTGTGGTCAACTAGTCCATTATACAAATTTAAACTTGAAATAATTTTTTTTTCAGCTGAAAAATCGGAACTTTTTTATCATAGTCACTTTTGTATTTAGCATTGTATTTTTTTACCTTCTTGATCTTAGTAAGTCTATAATCAACATCGCATCGCTCATGACTCATTTCACCACACAAGATCGTAAATTGTAATGTATGTATCCATTTTTGGAGGCTTCAGTTTGCTGGAATATACATCAAACATAATTTTCTTTTTTATTGTTGTTAATCATTTTTGATTCAATGAAAGTTGATAAAACAATTACATTGAAATTGCTCTAGTAAACATAAACATCTTGGTTACCTTTTTAAACTCTATCATATTTTTTGTAGTCTTTTACTTTATGTCATACATTAGTGGTTAATAACCTCACATTCGGCATGAAATATATAAAGCAATTCATAATTGTAGGAAGCCATCACTCAGCCCAAGGATTCAGGGGAAGTCGACTTATTTGCATGTCCTGTTTGTTTCGAACCACTTATAAGAAAAGGTCCTCCTGGTTTCAATTTGTAAGTTAAATCTTCTAAACTTTCTTGTTGATTTGGTGATAATTGGGTTAACCTGAAACAACTTTTTTACCACCCAAAATTTGTATATATTGTATTTGGATGTTTTTGACTTGTTTCTTTTTGCGGCAATTCCTTTTATTTTACCCGTCGACCATGATAGAAAATTTATAACCCGAATTGACCCATTGATAAGTAAATGGGTCAAAGTTGTCACCTCTAATCCTGCAAATGATCAAGTTTACTTGTTTGTGAAACTTGCAGGCCGGCAATCTACCGTTCAGGTTTTAAATGCAACAAGTGCAATAAATCATATTCAAGCAAAAACATCTATCTTGATCTTACAGTAATTGCTGGAGCAAAAGAATACGTTGAAGCTCAACCTACTCGGACTGAGTTATTTCGGTACAAATATGTTTAAATTGTGTATTGGTTTCAATATTGTGAACTTTTGGTTTTTTCTTTTTTTTTAATGATTATTGTGTGATTTCTATTTCGCCTCTCAAAAACACTGTCTGCTAACATTGATCCCGTGCATTTCATTAGGAGCCCGTTGGTTTCATTTTTGTATGAACGAGGTTGGCGTCAAAATTTCAACCGTAGTGGTTTTCCTGGTCCAGATGAAGAGGTTAATTCATTTTATTTCTTATTATAAATCAGACTCATTTGCTTCCTCGATCTCTCCCGTGAAAAATGCCATTTTGACCAATTTACTTTTTACCCAATGTCATCTTTAATTCATTATAACTGTAGAGGGGGCAGCTTTGACCCCCATACACTTTATAAATGGGTCGATTCGGGTTACATTTTATCTCAACAGTCTTTAACAGGTGACATGGGTTCAAAAAAAGAGTTTAAAAGGAAATATGTCAAATGGGTACAAATTCGCCTAGAGTGTATTTTGATGCGTAGAATTTATTATGTCATTTTATTCAACCTATTAGATCATTATTAAATAATACAATTACACTATTTCATATATGAAATATTTCCATTATCCTGAGAAATAAGCGTTCTGGGTCAATCCGACCAACCCGTTTTAACCCATACCAAAGAATTACATGTTTTGACCCTTTATCCTACCCTCCCGACTCTCCCATTTGCTGCCTCTAGTTTAAGAGGATCAATAAAGCTGGTTTGTTTCCACAAGATTCTACTGTTTTATTAATCTTAATGGATTTGTAAGGCATTTGACCAATAGTCAAACACTTCTTTTAAACTATGTGCTTAGTCAAACAATAAATTCTTACTTAAATTTCCGGTCCTGCAGTTCAAGATGGCTCAGGAGTACTTCAAACCAGCTGAAGGTGGAACTTTAGTAGATGTTAGCTGCGGAAGCGGTTTATTTTCCCGCAAGTTTGCGAAATCGGGGGCCTACTCAAGAGTCGTAGCTCTTGATTTTTCTGAAAATATGCTCCGTCAAACTTATGATTTTATCAAAGTTGATGACACAATTTTAAGCTCGTACGTATGTCCTCTTTCCACTTCCCTTTATAATTTTCGTTATGATTAACCCAATTTCGTTCAAAACTACAGCAATCTTGCACTTGTGAGGGCAGATGTTTCGAGGCTTCCATTTTCATCAGGTTCAATCGATGCAGTTCATGCTGGTGCAGCTTTGCATTGTTGGCCATCTCCTTCTAATGCAGTATGTTTCCTTTTGACTTTTGGGACCAAGTTTATGAATTTTTATATCTGTAACTATTACACTTATATTTACAAATTCAATAATTTCATGAGTGTTTAACTTGTTATAAAAAGCATAGAGTAATCAGGAACAATTTCTGTATAATTCTTTACATATTCAATTTAGGTCTCTTGGAATCTACAATTAATCCGTTTGACTTCCAAGACAAATTATACCTTGGCTTTCTGTTTGGAATCTTGGGTTTCTTGAGTTGTAACGTTGATTTTGTTTTCACTTTACAGATTGCTGAGATCAATCGTGTATTGCGAAGTGGTGGTGTGTTTGTTGGTACAACATTTCTGCGCTCACCTCCATCGACTCCTGCTTTACTAAGGCCATTTGATCGGGTAAATGCCTGGTTCTCTACATCTCTTGCATAATCTCTCATGTGATCCATACTTCCATACATATAAATTGGACCTATAAAACGAAATCTTAAACGAATAAAAGCAATAGGGCCTTATTTGTTCGTGTAAGTTTGTAGGTTTCCAACTCAAAACCAACCGGCTACGAGTGGGTCAAAACGGATAATTTTTATGGTATGAGCCAGGTTGGGTTAACCAAAATACTTTTTGTCCAAAAAGTTTTAAACTTGTTATAAATAGATAGTGTGTCAAATATGATTACGGAAGTTATATTGATTCAGTAATAATCTAAATTCATGAATAGAATAATATATGAGGTTTCATACTTTAAAACTGCATTTTGGGCAACTTTTGCCTGTGATTTTATTTTTGTTACCCATCAGATATAAAAGATAACCCAAATCAACCCATTTATAAGTAAACGGCTTGAAATCATCAATCTCTAGTTGGCGTAAATCCAATGTATGAGTGTGCGCACCCATAATCACTAGATTCATATGTGTTTGTTTCATGACTTCAACTCTTGAACAAACCTTTTTGGAATTCAATTAATTTTTGGAAAAGAATTGAGAACTGAGTGTTTATCCATTCATGGGTCATGCTGTTACTATTGTAACCTAAATTTCCATTCCTCTGTTTTTTGAAATTGGTATTGTTGTGTGGCAGAGGCTTGCTGGGAATTATAACAATTTAACAGAAGAAGAGATTGAGGACTTGATCAAATCCTGTGGTCTTACAAACTACAAATGCAACATCCAGCAAGCTTTCATCATGTTTTCTGCACAGAAGCCCTGAGAATTTGGTTAAACCATTGTTCCTTTGATTAATCCATTCTATACAGATAGAAAGAGAACATCAATTGATTGTTTGGTTATTGAGTCTGAAAGAGAACATCACAAGATATGTAGGTATCTTGGACCAGCACCAAGACTGAAAGTCAAACCTAAAACACACAAAGTCAAAGTTAATACCTTTCAACTTATATAAATATTTTAAATATCTTTAATCTACACTATGATAGAAGATTATAAAGACAACCCTATTTCCTGCTAGCTTTTTCCAGTTATTACAAATTACTTCAGCAATTGACGCATCTTTCATATATAGACTACTATAGACGTCTATAGTAGGCGTAATGTTTGACTTTTAAAATTCAAAATGGTTACTTTCTTTGAGCACTTGATTGGAGTGGTAGGGAGAACCACTTATATATCTTTTTTTCTAAATCATTGTCGCGTAACTTACACTTCCCATCTCCTTCTGTTACAGAAGATGATATTTCCACTTATAAAATTTGAAATTCAATGTTCAATCATGGGGTTCCCTTCAGTTTATCCCACTGTTGACTCTTGTTTCATCCTTGTTTTCTTCTAGCAACATTGTGGTTATGGTTATTGACAGTTCGATTTTTTTGTTAAGTGACAATTAGGTAATTAGCTTCGATTAAATCACTTAACTGTCCATTTTATGGGTTCAAGTTTTATTATGGACTTAAGTGTACGTTAGAGAATATGTGTATTTGTTGTAAAAAAAACGTCCATATGATGGGACTACAATTTATAGGACTGCAATTCGGTTTAGAATCATAATAGGTAAATATAATTGAAGTGCTACTCTTTTGGCCCGACATGTATTTGAAGAAATTAGTTTTGTCATTTGTAAAATAGAACCATTACATATTTGCATATAACTGTATATAACCAATTTTAAAATTTTAAAAATAATACAATTAACTTCTATAATCCTCTTATTGTATGCAAATAACTTTTTTATTTGTCTGTTGTTTAGTTATCATTGTATACAATGAACTTTGCCGTAACTTTCATAGTATACAACAAGTTGCGTAACTTTCATAGTATACAACAAGTTGCATACAATGTGAGAATTATGAAAGTTGGCTGTATTATTTTTAAATAAAGTTGATTGTATATAATGGTAGCTAAGACAAAGTTTATTATGTTTTAATACAATTTGCCCATTTTAAATAGGTAAAAGTTGGATTATTTTTAAACCGTCAAGGAAAGCACATGATAACAAGAATAGTTTAATTAAGAAGTACTGAAAACTAAGAACAAACCATTTACTTAAGGTTTCACAGAGAAAACATCTCGCGGAGTACACAGAGAATAGTAACAAAGTCAAGAAAATTGACGACGTTATCTTTATTTTTAATTCACAATAATAGAAAAATAATAAACTTTTAAATTATTTTAACAAACGGATACAAACTAGACAAACTAGATGCATAGTGTATGTGACACTTTCGCAGATGCACTATGCATCTAATTTCTGTAGCCGTTTGATCAAGCTTTTAAAAATTTGGCTTTGTTCTTCCTATTTTTCTAAAATAACTGTTTTCCTTTGATCATGCCTCTACTTAAATTCTTAAAACACAGAAAATATATACTATATTATATATGTTGGTTTAGTTTAGTTAATGGATATAATTATATAATAAAACCAAAAATTGGTTTACCAAAAAACCCAAAATTAGTCCCTTGCTTAATCATTTGGTTCAAATAATTCTATTAGGTTATTTCAGTTAATTCATTCTATTATAGTTTGATTTTTCGGTTATTCTACTCACCTCTAATTTATATCGCTAGTTATTATAAATACAATACCCTTTTTAACGATTAAAATAAAAACCATTGTCACAAAGAAACAAACGGTGCTTTACCTTAGAAAGCAAACGGTGCTTTACCTTAGCTTTCTATCACATCATTAGGTGTTGGACCGGTTGTTATCCTTATACACAATCACATCGTATGATGTCATTTTTTACTCAATTATACTAGTTATCACACAACTATTAACTCAAAGTATCACACTCACAAAAAACTCCTTTAATGTACTTAAAAAACGAAAAACAAATATCACTTTTAGTCTTTTAGCGGTACGAGTCACTTCACGCTACGCGATCATACCAACAATCACACTAGTGCTGGCCTAACATCATGACATGATACTTGCTACCCCTCAGGCAACCTCCCACATCCGCTACTCTAACTCAGAACTATCCACCAACACGAAATTCAAGAATTAAAAACTCCGTAGATTACATTTTTTTCATGAAACAAAGCTTCAATAGTTTTGTAGGCCAAAAGTAACTTTGTAATACTATGTACTCGAAGGTGTATGCCAACATTAAATATATAACAATTTTTAAAAAAAATATCAAGTAAAACCATATAAAAAGTTAGAATACTTATGAAACAAAACGTTATAAAAGTTAAAGGGGGTGGTGGGTTAAGTTTGTATATATTTTGGACATAGGGTAAAGAGCAAAGTCACATGATTTCAAAGTGTGGATGTTTAAAATATGAGGGGATGAATATGGATTTAGATGAATCAACCTCCCCATGTGCAAGGGAGTAGTTCAAACCCAAATTATATCAATTTAAAGAATTTTAATATTTAATATAAATGTAAAAATATAAATAAATTTAATTATATAAATAAAATAAAAGCCTTGGAATAAAATCAAAACTCCCAAATTTAGGTAACAACAATTAATAAATAATTAAGGTGAATTTTAGTCAAAAACTTAATAAATATAATAATCTATTAAACAATTCATTTTCATAGCAATTATGTGTTTTTTAGAAAGTAAAATACAAAACTAGTAAACACCCAATATTACATATGAATCTTATATGGTAAACAAATATTTTAAGACAAAAAAAAGAACAACTTTATTGTTTTTTTTTTTGAAAAAAAGTAATTGCTTAATGAGTTAAATCATCTCATGTTGTGATAAAACATGATATATTAAGTTCTTTTATAAACAAGAGAATAGAACCTTCAAAGAAACCTATTTTTGACTTAAAATAATAAACTTACTCTCATATTTGTAAGAGAAAATGACGGGTCATGTTAACCACAATATGAGATGATCTTAATCCCGGATTAATACACAACATATTTTGTCCACATAAATATGCAAGCAGTAAACAACACATTATACAAGTTGATAAAAACATAAATTTATGATATATGAATAATTTTGTTGTGTACTAGTATCGAAGATTAAAAAATTATAATAAAAAAGTTGTAATTGTTTATGAAGTATTCTCAAAATTTTCTTTTGAAGAAAACAAAAGTTAGGTTAAAAAAGGAAGGGTGCAGAGTGCACTTTCAAAAAATAAGAGTTGAGAGAGAGATCTCCCCTCGTGCGGCTCAAACGCTGACCATTCTGTTTGTTCTCACTTCTCACTTTCCTTTTTTTAAACTTGATTTTATATATTTAAACATTAAATTTAATATATAATCTTTTAATAAACTATTTAAATCCAAGATTATTTGTACACAACATACTTTATTTATACATAGCAATCTTTCTTCTAATATAAATAAAAGATTAACGTGCATCAAATTTATTAAATGATCATAACCATTTATTTAATAAAAAAATTAATGTTTAATCTTAATCATCTATGTAATTAAAATTGGAATTATAATTTTGAGTTTTCTTGGTCAAATTTGAATCAAATTTATTACAAGAATTTCATATATGTTATTTTTAAACTTTAAAATATCATATTTGTCAACCCGAATTTACAGATATCATATTTTCCCTTTATAACATTTCAAAATATCATATTTAACTAAATTCTCAATTTTGTCATTTTAAAATATTTTATAATCTTTTTAATTATAATCAATAAACATTTAACATTTTATTTTAATTGTAATAATAATGATTGATAACTTATACAAGATATAATCACACCTTTTCGTATCATTATACCATGTTTATGCCAACATGACTGCCCTGATCAACCTCGCATCGACGCTTTTACCGCTAAACCGTGTATCATACAGACATCTTATCTAGTATATTGCTATTTAAACATTTATGTTTTTGGTTACATGGATGAGAATTAAAAATAATAATTACATAATGATATAAATTTCTAATATATTATGTATGAGAAAATTGTATTATATATCATCTCTCTATCTAATTGAACAAACTTTTTTTTTTGTAAAAAGATAAAGTTGTTTCAAGCCTAAACAAAATTTGTATATTAAGGTATTATTTTAACTATCATATTAAGATTATCTGTTTTATTGTTAAATTTAACATCATTAAAGTATATGTCCTCTTTAGATATAAGTTGACCAAGTAAAAAGATACAAGAAATTTATTAAATGGTGAAAATCAGTAATTGAAGGTACAAGTTTATAATTTTCTAACTTTTTTTACAGTTTTCTAACTTGTGTTAATCAATTATTTTTAGCATTTTTTATTACTTAGATTTTAAAAAAATTTACAAATAATGTTCCACACCAATCATATCTTGCTATGTTTATAGGAATACCTTATATAGTGCCGGGAAATTAAATTATTATAATGATAAAATAGAGTTCTTTATAAATAAAAAGTACTAGACTATATTTTATCTAAAATGTTATTATATATAATGGATAATAATATATTTTTTATATCAATACAACAAATTCTACGATTGTTGTCATGTAAAGTAACCTGTCATTGTATATAATGATTATTTAAGCAACGTTCATTGTATAATAATATATCATATAGTTTGTCCCATTGTTATGTGTTAAATTTTCAAAAAATTTATTACTTAAGATTGTATTTTTAATTTATTTCTATAAAATTTTCTTTTGAATACTTTAAAATAGTTTATAAGTTTACAAACTACACCAATATACAATATTACATAATAAAATTTCTGATCTATGATCTAACAATCCTAAACCAATAGCATACTCAATAGCAATTTCATTACTTTTTTTTTCACATAATTCCTAATTTTTGGAAGGGTTCACATATAACAATATTTTGATGAGACACCAATTCACCTTTGCACATCTAATTGACATTCTTGAAATTGAGGTTAATGAGTCTCTTGTGTCAGTTTATACAAGCAAGTTAATGAGAAATTATATATGGTAGGCTGATCATATATGATATATCACTACAAGGAAACAGGGCATTAGGGGCGACATTTGTCGCGCCTAATACCCCTGAAAGTCGCCCCTATTGGTATT
>JAUEJL010116422.1:0-12142 GCA_032274825.1 Drosophyllum lusitanicum | reverse complement strand
GTCACATTTTTATGTTTAAGTGTGACTAAAGGTATTTATTTACTATGCAATGGTCACACAAACAAAATTAAATGTGAATAAAAGTATGACAGAATTCAAAAAATGACCTTTAGTCACACTTTAAATCAAAAGTGTGACTAGACTGTTTTGAAAAAAGTGTGACTAAAGGTCATTTTTATATTAGTGGTATGTTATATTATGTGAAAATAGTATACCATTGATATATATGAAGTAGTTAATATTAGTAAAATAAATAGAAATACTGAACAACAAGTCTTTAGATGTATTTTTATAATACACATTATCTATCTCTGCTTAATTTTATATTTTTTACTGTTTTATACCGGTCAACATTATTTTTATTTTTTTATTTTTCTATTTCCATAAATAGCTCTTTGATTTCAAATATTATTTATAAACATATTTTTTCTCTCTCTCTTATATTATCCTCTACATATTGTTTTTATATATGAAGTAGTTAATATTAGTCAAATAAGTATAAATAAGAGAGTTTAAAAGTGTATATTCATATATGAAGTAGTTAATATTAGTAAACTAATTAAGTAGAAAAAATACAAGCCTTGCAATAGAAAATATAGATTCTATAATTGTATATCATATGTACGTAGAAATATTCTTGGGTAGTAGGACCATGATAAGCAAGAGTTGAACATGATAGGTTTTATAACTCTTTTTAAAACTTTTTAAGCTACCAAAGTTGAGGTTGGATATCCTTAATTTGGGTTGAGTACCTCCATTTTTGCATCTTAGGATGGTGTTTGAAACAGAAAAGTTTATTGTATGCATCTTGAGTAGGAAAATGTGAATGGACTATGAGCAATTGTGAAGGTTGATAGAAAGGTTGTGGTTTAGTAGAAATAATGTTGAAAGGTTTTGAACAATATTAACCCTTGATTAAAATAAATCAATTACTATTAATGATAATGGTTCATTAATACCTCATTAATGCTCATTAATTACACATTAATGAGTGATATTTTGAGAAATCAAGTCTCGCATTAAAGACGCTCCACCTAAACACAATTCACGATCAGATAAATATATAAATGACTAAAATACCTCTATTAATGAGTCATTAATTGTGCTACAAATATTTCTCCTACAAAAAATAGTTCTTGTCTAAACTTTTCTCTTTGTATATATATATATGTATACACACACATACATACATATATATATTAAAAAGTTCAAACGAGAACTATTGTTGTACGAGAACGGTTTGTAACATCATTAATGACTCATTAATAAGGGCATTTTGGTCATTTATATATTTATTTAACCGTGAATTGCGTCCGGATGGAACGTCATAAATGAGCGAGACTTGATTTTTCCAAAATACCCTTCATCAATGAGCCACCGAAAATTCTTAGCTATTGATTAATTTTAATCAATGGTCAAATTGATTCTCGCAATTTCGTCGAAAAACAGTTGTCAAAATTGTATTTTTAGAGGTTCTATATTCTTCTACTCATCCTCATACTCAGCAAATGAAGATAAGTGTTAAAAAAAAACAGATGACAAAAAAATTGAGTGAAGTCCATATATCACTATTTAGTAGGTAGATAATAAAATAATAATACTTTTTTTTTTTGAAAGGCAACTAGAATATCATTTAATAAGTAGTGACGGGGAATACAACTCACCAAACCAAAACAAAAGGCTTCAAGTAGAAGCCCTATACAAAAGAAATGTCTAAGTGAGTGCCGAAATCATCCAAAAACACAACTTGGCTGACCTTAAAAAGAGCCTAACAAAAAGTATACACAAGGGTCCTATGTATATTGAACTAGAAACCGCTTCTGTACGTTTTAAATCCAGATTAACTAAAATCGTTGAACCGAACGGAATACGTCTTCCTGAAGGAACAAGGTCTTGGAATGATCGAGCATCAACATGTAGAACTTTATCGCGCCATTTCCATATTCCCCAAATGAGAACATAACATACTCTACTCCCTGAAAGATGGATCTTCCTTAGTCGAGAATTCTTGGGACCAACAGAGCTAGCAGCTGCAGCCTCCATATCTTCAAAACATGACAGCAACTTGGGTGCAATGCCTCACCATCACGTACCAGGCTTTCTTCCAAAGACATACATATGTTTACCTTGAGACGAACCCATGCGTTCCATAATTTTCGGGTGTCTACATGCATGTACATTAGGTGGTAGCAATTTTTCCCGAATGAGCTTGGACTGCCTTTGCACTTAAAAAAGACAATCCACCCAAAGAGTCGATTGCTAGCAAGCTATAAAATAAGAATATTTAGTAACAGAAAGTAGAATTTTTCTTGTATGTTATATTTGATCGGTTATGTGTCATGTAAAATGGAAAAAGAAGCTTTCTACCAAGGGTAGCAGCAACTAAGGCTGGCAATTTGGGTCAGGTTCGGGTTATCGTGTTTGTGTTCGTATCATTTATGTGTCGACCTATTTATTTTTGTTTCAGGTTCGGGTCATGTCACTTTTTCTGTGTCGGATTCAGATCGTGTTTCATGTCGACCAATTTCCGTCAAATATATTCGAGGAATATTTTTTCGATTTTCGTGTACGATTTCCATTTTCAACTTTTCTAACTCCTTGTTTGTTTTGATACAACTTCGAATATGATTTTCGTTTATATTCTAATTTTAATATTCAGTATTCGTTTCGATTGAATCAGATTTTAGATTCGATGTTTGTTTCAATTTTATTTTATTTTTTGTTCAACTTATATAAATAAATATTTTAAAGAATATAATGTATTACGCTTCTAACAAGTACCAATAAAAAATTAATCAAACAACCGAAATAAAATTAAAACAATACATTATTAAATGCAATTATGAAGGAAATCCAAAATACTAAAGTAACAAATAATTAATGTCAAAGTACCAAAACCATATAGTTAAATAACAAATACCAAAATAATGTAATATTGTTTTAACTTTATCATTCTGTTCTCGAGTTTAATAAGAGGAGAAAAGAAAAGGAAAAAGAAAGGAAATCATTTCCTTTCAAATCATCCCAATTTTGAAAAGATGGATTTAGAACAAAATAAGCTTAAACTCCCCTGCAAACCCGTCCATTTCCTTCTTAGATGAAACTTGAGAACACCTTATTTGAGAGTTTCTTTCCAAATCATTTGCTTTCCTTGCTTAAAATAAATCAAGAACATGACGTAACTATTTTATTTTCTATTTTAAGTTTTTAACTTTTAAATGTCTTGTACTTCTGTTTGACGTGTTTTATTGTCTAAGATGTCACATCCTCATTTGAATTCAAAATCTCATTTCAAAAATTAAAATTTTAAGTATTAAAGAAATTATTATAGTTTTATCCTTAAACGGGTCATACGGGGTCACTTTCGGGTTGTTGGTTTGACCCTAACCCGACTCGTTTATCTTCATGTCGACCTGCTTTTGACACATTCACATTTCGGGTTCATGTCACTTTCTCCATGTCGGGTTCGGGTTGTGTTTCTTCTCGAGACAAAAATTGCCAGCCTTACTAGCAACCCTTGCAGCCCACCATGCACACCAAACTGCCATGTCTCTTTTTCACTCTCGCCACTCAATCTACCACTTATTTTCGTAGTGATCACTGCTCACTAAATCAAATTTTGCAACCCACTAACAAATAAATAAATACTACAAAAGATTATAAAAAAAATAAAAGAAAAGTTGTGCACCTCACCCCTGTGCAGTTCGACCCCAGCTACATGACTACGGCACGGTGGTGTGGTTGGATTCAGACCAAGACGGCTGCACGATACCCATCTGTTGGCCACCCCCTCGCGACTCTGTGTACTCTAAATGATGATTTCGTTAAATAATGTATAAAAAGCGCATGATACTTTATATAAGTCCTCGTACACTATTTCTAACCTCACACATGCATTTACAAATAAACTTTATGCACAAACATTCCCCATTATGTTTATAATTTTCAAATAAAAAATTAAGAGAGGTGATATATCCTGCTACTCACAAGATCAACATAGGTGTCAAAATCAACAGAGGAGGTGAGAAAAGAAAATTAGTGAACTACACATGTTATCTTGTGACGAGTAGGAGGATGAAATAGGAGAAAAATGTATGAAGATATATCATTATTTCAAAAATTTAATATCATCAATATATAATAAAAAAAAAATTCACAAAATAGTAACCAAGTTTAAAAACTGTTTTATCAAAATCACTAATAAACACGTATATATAACATGTGTAGGTAGCTTGTGCGAATACAATGGACACAACAATACTAGGAAGTCATTGGGAGTGGCCCAATCAAAAGATTCTAATCTCATCACCTTGGAGAGAAGTCCTTTTCAAATCACTTATCTTTTCACATTTTAGGGTGTCTCTTTTTCTTCAAAGGATCAAAAGGGCATGTTAAATCTTAACCATGTTTCTCAACCTTCCAACATGTATAAGAAGCACCCCCACCCACCCATTTTCTTTACTTGTATCATGAAAGTTGTTGCTAAACCCCTTTAAACCTAAGACCACCATTATATGCCATAGAATATATATATCCTTTCACTTTTTTTGTTATTTGGGGCTTCTATCAAGATCAAGCTTGTTAAAATGCTAGCACAATATTGCTATTATTGGATTTCATGTATATAAACGTGACTAATAGCAGCTTTAAAAAGTTTACATAGATCAAACCCTGATACGTGACGTTTGACGCTGAGCTTACATGATTTATAGCCTCTATATTGGCTGTATGATCGGTCATGGGTTACCCAATATTTGCGTGAAGTCGGGAATCGGCTTTCTGATTGGTAGACTTTGAACAAATCAGCTTTCGGGTGATTTGTGAGTATAAACATAACTATGGTGCATGAAGTTAGGATTTGTTCTATTTTCTAGTGATTTTTTAGTATAAACACAAATGTTTCATGTTTTGAATAAATGGAGTTATGAAATTAAATGGCCTATTATATTAAATTAAATAGCACACATGAGGAAATAGTACACAGAGTGTGTGTGTGTGTGTGTGTGTGTGTGTGTGTGTGTGTGTGTGTTAGGGTTTTACCATTTCAAAGGTTGCAGATAGAAAGGTTTGTGTGGATGTTGTGGCTTTTTGTGATGTGTGTGGGGTTTCACTTTTTAACTTGCAGAAAACAGAACTCAACTCAGAAGCTTCAGAATGAAAAAACAACAGATGGTTTGCAGGTTCACCACGTGATGCGCACGTGATGGGTGGGTCCATTCGTGTACTTGGTGGGTCCGGTGAAAGTTGGTCTTGGACATTTCTAAAGATTTGGGAAGATTTTGGTGGAAAGGCAAATTTGATGGAGATGTGAAATTCTTTTCTTGTTTATTTACTTTTCACCCCTTTTAATTTACAAGATTATAATACTAGCACTTTTTTTTGTAATTATTCACTTTTTAATCCATCCATGTTCTTTCTTCCTGGAACGATAGAATTTTCTAAACATGTCATTTTAAGTGATCCAAATATGTTATTCTTTTTATCTTCTTTTTCACAAAAGCAACATGTTTGAATGTTTGGTTTCTGTTTTCCAAACGTGTTTTTGATCTATTTGGTTATGAGACATAAGTTTGAAGAATCAAGTACCCTTGATCTTACAAAGTTTGTTTTGAGAACATGTTTTTGAGAATAAACTTTTAAATACATTTTAAACAATTTTCATCTAAGCATCCTAATTATTATAACAATAAATTACTACTGAGGCCTTAACCCATATTCCCTCTAGCATAAATGTTTGATGGGTCCGGTGAGAAGGCTTTACAGAAATACAAGAGGCGAGGGCTCGGACCTCACTCCCCACACGTGTAGATTAGATAGCTGAACATTGCATGTAGATTGATCTTTGAAGAAGGATCCGTTCAGATCCAAAGAATCCTGAATGCATGGTTGACCCGACGTAAACAATCTTTTGAAGAAAAATTGATCACTTAAGAATTTCAAATAAAGCACAAACTTGTTAGTATGTCAACCCACTTCAAATGTTAGAAAAAAAAAACTGTTTTTCACTTTATTATTAATCAATCATTTGCTATCTTTTACATGTATTCTTTGCAATTAATTTGATATCCTAGGATAGTATTATAACTCAAAACTTCTAGATTGTTCTAACAAAATCCTAACCATTAGAAAAGTCATTTTGAACTTGACACTATCATACATTGCTCTAGTACTTCATAAACAAATCATGTTTTATTAAAATTCAAAATGAAATACTACAATTAAAAAACATGTTTTAATATTTCAATCAAAATATTAGACTTATTGAAAATAAATCAACTCATATTAGTTTGCAACTTATAATAGATGAACAGATTGAAGCAATTGCATGTTTTTTGCTGAAATTAGAATATGGTATTACTAATAACTTGTAGTAATATTAATTGAGAAGCATAAATCTCTTCTCTTGTAATATTAACTAGATACGATATCTGCATGATACATGGGTTTGTTTAAAAAAATTATAAATATTAAACATTAACAAAAAGATATTAATTATTATAAAACGTGAAAGAGATGAGAATTAAAAAATGGCAAAATACGGCTTCAACATCTTGACCGGTGGTAAAGCCTCGATGCAAGGGGAGGGCATTGCATTTCTTATACAAACCATCTATCAATATTATTACAATTAGAGGTAATAAAATCAAGTTTTTATTAGTTATAAGGGTTAAAGCTACTAGATAGCAGATTCATTTCACTAATGTTCTATTGTAGCACTTCAACTTTCTTTCCACATGACAAGTAAACATACAAAATCGTGTTATTATGTCAATTTGGTTGATTTTAATCTACTATAGTAGAACTTTTTTTCTCATCTTTTTCACCTCTAACACTCACAAAATATAGACTTTGAACTTGAAATTCTTCATTAATACTTGATGAAAAGTATTGTTCTTGAGTCTATGGAAAGGTAATTGGGTTGTCTATAAACATGCAAAAAGCGAGTTTAAAATGAGTCGAATCATCAAAAAATCGTAAGGAATGGTGAATGGTTTTGGTTTATGACATACCATACTTTAATTAGCGATTTATTGGCCTACGCTTGATAAAAGTTCATAAACTTGGTGTCCTTTGAAAGGTAAAAAACATTACCTACAATGATCTATAAAATTAAATAAGTAAAACACTCAAGAATTAAGCAAAAATAGTCCTTTTTTCTCCCTCATTTTCAAAGTAAAAGCCAAATAATTTTGACACTTTGAACTCGAAATTCTTCATGAATACTTGATAAAAAGTTATGATTCTTCATCCCACAGAAAGGTAATTGAGTTGTCTATAGATTAATGCAAAAGAAAGGATAAAAAACGAGTTTAAAATGAGCCAAAATCATTAAAAAAAGTAAGAGGGTGCTTATTCATCAGTTTTTGGTACCAGCATGCAAAGGTTCGAATCCTTTTACTCCAGATTATGAACACCCGATCGGATCTCTCAAAACGAGCTGACGACTAAAGGGGAAGCGGCTGACTGCAGTCCCTGAGCCCAGCTTGTAGCAAGCAAAAAGTGTCGATTTATGTCATTCCTAACTTTAATTAGCTATTTCTTAGTCTAAACTTAATTAAACTAATGAATTTGGTATCCTTTGAAAGGCATAAAGATTATCTACAAGAATTTGTAAAAAGAATTAGGTAACACAATCAAGAATAGATAAAAAAATCTGCTCTTTTTTTGTTAACATGTTGTATAAGCTGCAGGTAAAAAATGGGCATAATGACACGTTTTGGTGAATTTATTGGCCATATGTGTAAAAAAAAGTTGACGTACCATTACAAAACACTGGAAATCTGTTTACTGCTGTTTAGTAGTTTTAACCCTGGTTATTACTAAAGGCTAATTAAAAACAATTTAAAATGATCATAAAAAAGTATTTCAAGCTAATAAAACTAAGAATTTGGTTATATGATATTACAAATACGATATTTTAAGGTTTAAAAAGAGTATATATGAAATTCTGTATAATAATTTTGATTCAAGTTAAAGTCAAAATTAAATCTGGTTTTGACCAAGAAAAATCAAAATCAGATTTTAATTTATACTAAAATGAATTGTTTAGATTTAATAATTAATTTTTTATCTAAATTAATGGCTTGTCTAAAATTTTATAAATGTTGGTCTTTTATTAATATATAATAAGATAAAAGACTAACTTTAATCAGTTTAATTAGACAATCATAACCTTCATTTAATCAAAATTAACAATATTTTTTAGTTGAACAATTATAGTAATTGATTGGTTAAAAATTATAATCAATTTTGACTTTAGAGCTTGATCTATTTATCCAAGATCGACTCAATTAAACAACGATAATCAATTAATATAAATATTATCAAATTTATTTTAATTTAATTTAATTTTAAAATATGCTCTTACAGATTATTATACTGTCTAAAAATTGGCACTTATTTCAAACAGGAAGTTAAAATTCAAGGAATTCAACCTTAGATTTGATAAAGGATCAAAGCTAGCACTAATTTTGGTACTTGTGTTGTAAGAAGCCTGCTTACATGACTTTAATTCATAAGTTTACATTCAGATTTAAAGGTAGTCAAGGTA
Source organism: Drosophyllum lusitanicum (assembly GCA_032274825.1). Taxonomy (NCBI): domain Eukaryota; kingdom Viridiplantae; phylum Streptophyta; class Magnoliopsida; order Caryophyllales; family Drosophyllaceae; genus Drosophyllum; species Drosophyllum lusitanicum. The sequence goes on along the minus strand of JAUEJL010116422.1, from coordinate 3,591 downwards.
TTTATTTGAATCTCTAGCTTAATTGTGCAAAATGCTTATGGGTATCCAATTGGGATGGTGTTGTTATGTTTATGTGGCTTCTGTTCATCTGTTGTGCTTAATATGTGCATATTGATGACTAACAACTCTCACAAATGGTATCAGAGCCTCTTGAGGACTTCTGCACATTGAAAACTAGATTTCTACATTCTATGTTCATATGCATGACCGTGCGCTTTTGCATGCGTGGATAACCATTGAGGCAGGTTCATGCGCACGGTCGTGTGCATACTCGCTTAAGGATTTTGAATATAGACTTCAATTTCATTAGCACTACTTGGGCTGTTCATGTGCATGCTTTTCATAATTTTTCCTTCTGTTATGAGTTATCTATTAACATGTTAATGTTTTTGTGTTTGATAAACATGTATTTAGACTCCATTAGCTACTGTTTTCTTGATCTTTTACACAGATTTGCTTGTGAATTTGGATTTGGATTTATTATTATTATTTTTTGGTTATTTTTTAAACTTTAAAGTTTGATTTGTAATGTTAATCATTCTTTTAGATTAAGTTATTGTTTTAAACTTCTGTAAATCATTTTAAATTGTTAATATGTTTCTGATTAAAATAAAAAAAATTGTATAAAATTCGGATTACGAATTCGGTAGTTTTCGACAGTTAGGAGAACACTTGTGTTTTTTTATTGTTTTGGGTTCGTTGGTTCGTAAACTGAAGTGTTTTTTGTTTTTGAAAATGAATATCTTATGTCGTATTAAAAAAATGTGGTTTAGAAGATCTTAAGTTTAATAAAATTTAGGAAGAAAGTGTGTTGTTTTTTGCTTCTTAAGATAAACAAAAATAAGATAAAATAAGGTCTGATATCTACCAAAAAAAAAAAACTAATTGGAAACGTCTGCCTGCACATAAATATTTATTTGAAAAAACAAACTTATTAGAAACTCTTGTGCATCCGTAAACGTTTGTTTAAAACAAGACCTTATTATAGAAAACAAACTAACACCTGGTAAATGAAACATATACAAATCTCTTAAACACAGTGACTAGGTTTGATATTTGATCACAACTTTTATTATGTTGCAGTTAAATTTTCTAATTTTATATTATCAGTTATGTATGGTTTTAGTTGCTAAACCATTCTAAAAAAATGTTACAAATTGTATCTTCTGGTAGTTCTATATATACTTGTTTCAATGAGTAGTAATAATTTCATATATGGGCTTAAGTGGGCTTTACAAATTGTGGGCTTATTTCATCAATTGTGTCTGGGCTCAAGTTAATAGAAATGTAACAGAACAAGTGATTTTGGTTGGGTTAATTGGTTTAACCTAAACTTGAAAAAAAGCTTTATTAAAAACCCGACATCGATCCTATTTATGGTTCGGGTTCATCGTGTTAACTCGAATAACTTGATTTTCGTAAACCCTAATAAATTCAACCCTAATAATCTTAATCGGGTTCAAGTCATGTTAAACGAGTTCGAATATTTTTGACACCCCTACTTAGTTCTAGCATAATGTGGGCTTTTAGCCATTCCTTCTCCATCCACCTTTTTCTTGCTTCATTCATTGTTTCATCTTCTAAAGCTTCAAATTTCTCCTTACAAGGCTTTAATTCATTATTATATCTTTAATAATATAACTTATAATAGTTAAACTAGTAACATCTTTAGAAATTAATTAATTAATTTGATTAAATACAGAATTAAACTAAGATATTTTTAATAACCAAAAGTAACTAAGATATTTTAGATAGACAAGTATATATGCATGTCATTGTACGTATTCATAGTTTTATACAAAAATAAAAATGAAAATCACTAAAATATTCATCTCGACATGCCTATACCTTTATTTTCGTTTACTGATATTTTCGGTTGATACTATAATCTATCAGGTGTAGAGCTAGTAGGAAGAGTAGATGGTGTCTGACCTCTTTCAATCAACCTAATTGATTAATATGATTTATTTCAAATTGTCTACCACACATCATTATGTTAAGCTAGCCCTCTTTAATAGTTTAATCCTTCAAATTTTAGAATTGATAACCTATTTTTTCTTCTACTATAGTATAATCATAATTACCAATCATAACACTCATCCATCTTTATGTTATATTATTGTCTCATATCTTATTATTAGTCCCTCCCAAACTTGAATTGACCAATTTGCCATTACCCCATTAATTTGATAATTAATTTAATTATTAAATTATTTATATTAATATTGATTTTTTATTAATTCTTTTAGAAAACCTAAAAAACTAGGTCTCTTTGGCTCTCTTCACACACACTCTTTCTCCTCATTGGACACACAATCACACATGCCGGCCATCCCACTGGCCACTAACCCTTCGACTTCAACCACCACACCACCGCCTCCATCATTTCAACCACCACCGCTCCCTTCAACTTTAACCACCGCCGCCGCCATCATCTTCAACCACTAACTCTAGTCATCGCCGCCCACCACACCTGAAGAAAGAGACACCCCAGAAAACCTAATAGAAAACCCTTCGTCTTCGCACACCAACTCCAACCACCATTCCAACACATTATTTCAAGAAGATTAAACCAAAAAATTCAAATGTGAACAAACAAAAAGCTATGCAACCTAAAAAACCTAGATCTTGATTAATGTTTCCTAAATCGGAACACACACATACACACAATCACAATACCTGTATATGCCTCATTTGTGGCCGAGGACGGTGGCGGTGGGCAGATCTATGGCTAGCGACAACCATCCAAAAGAGGGAGGAAATTAGAGGGAGAGAGAGAGAGAGAGAGAGAGTTAGGGTTTCCTAGATTGGAACCAAGAGAAGACATTTAGAAGGCGATGGAGGTGTCCAACAATTGCAACGTATTTATAATTTGACATTGTAAAGGGTGTAGGGATAATTATCTATTTTAATCTTTAAAAGGTTAAAAACTAATTTTAAAATTAAAAGAAATGAAAAAATATAAAGGAGTAAGGAAGTTTCGTCCTTTCATGTTTGGGAGAAACAAAAATTGCAATGAAGTCTGGTCAATAAAGACTGAAGGTGTAAGTTTTCAGACCCAAGGATCAAACTATCAATTTAAGTAAACCACTTGGACCAAAAATGTAATTTACTCTTTCTTTTAAAATCACTAATTTCTTAGGGTCTTTACTTGATTATTAAGTTAATATAGTGTTGTCATACTAGAGGATAGCATCAACTCCTTAGTGATATAACTTATTTATTATATTTTCATACGAAACAGAGTAGATATGTTGTGTTAAAATTCGGTCATGTGCTTACAGGAAATTAATCTCGCTTTTTTTTACTATTTATGTTATGCTACCTAGATATCATATCTTATTAATAATAATTGGCCCACTTAACTAAAAATTCTGGCCCCACGTTTGATTATAACTAATCGGTGATAAAATTACAAAACGATAAAAACAATATATGTTTACTCATAAGGTATATGAAAGTTTGTAAAACTCGTAAGGGATTACGGAATATCATTATGAAAATATATAGGAATACAAAAACCCTAATGGGTCAGGCCCACTATACAGAACAAGGGCCTATCCATAATACAGAACATAATGATAAATAGAT
>JAUEJL010116411.1:0-12143 GCA_032274825.1 Drosophyllum lusitanicum | reverse complement strand
ACAGTGACATGGTTGATCTTGAGCAATGAGTCGGGAGAATAAGATTGGAATTCAAATTCCATAGGTTATTGAAAGGAATCTGAATTCCTTCCAACGAGGGAATGTTTTCCATCCTCAAAATTCCAATTACTTCCAAACTTTTAAACCAAACACATGAATTGGTTGGAATTGGATTCAAATTTCCACCAACTCCTACAAATTCCTTCCAACCAAACACCCCCTAAAGATTCCGTATACTAAAGAAAAATCACACACACATACGCACACTCTCTTTATGAAAAACACACAGAACCACATTTTAAACATGAAGAATGACACAAGAACAGACACATAAACACTCACCTTAACCACATACACACACCAAGATATTAAATCAAGACACGGGTTCACACTTACATACAAATCTGGAAAAAGAAAGAAGATGCATATCTTGAATTAGGAGGTATGCGACGGGTTTTTCATTGGGGATCAAAAACGTCAAAGTAAGATATGGGTGTGTAGTGATAAGTAAATACACCACAAATTAACCTCATGGTGACATCGTTGATGGCATCATAGCAAGAAACATCAATGACTGTTGTATGTGGTCGACGATCAAGGATGCTGACAGATTGGTCCCCTAAGACCCAGATATATGAGAGAAAGCGTGTTAGAGAGCAAGAGAGATAAGAGTTGAGATGTGGTCGGTAGAGACATTATTGATTTTGTTGTTTTTATAATTAATTAAAATGAAGTGTAACAAAGTTACTATTTTACCCTGGTGTATAAGTTACATGCGAGCAAGAGTTAATGATCAAATAAATGACGTTCGGACAAAGAACTATGTGAGTTAAACCTTTTAAAAGTAATGACTACAAACGTATTTACTAGAACTAAATGAGTAAACAAGTAAACCTATATGAGATTGGCGTAATGTACTCTAATTATTATGAACACGATATGGTGTTTGGTTTGCAAAGAAGATTAAAAACAAGTATACATTTAAAAGAAAACATGAAAAGTAAAAAAAGTACAATTATATGATTTAATTAAATATTTTACAGATTGAATTTTGTTTTAGTTATATTTAAAATAAAAAGGATACACTAGAAAGTTATTTATATCGTTGAATTTTAAGAAAGAGGTCATCCATATGTATATATTTGTTTTTTCTTTCACAAAGACAATAAGTTACAGGATTCAGAAGAGTAAATGATCTGACTTTTTTAAAAGTTTCCTAAGTAATTTAATGATCAGACTTATATGTTGCATTTTTTCAAGTAAAGAGTAAAAATGGTTTAAAAGTTCTAATTTGCGATGGAGAAGACAATTATACAAATAAATTGATGAATGTTGTTAATAAAGAGGGTTTTAAAAAATTTGATGATGATGTTACTATGAACTTTTGATTTATAATAGATTTACCCTACTTTTAGGAGAATTTATATCCATATGTATGTTTTACAATTGTTTTATCATATATATTAGTACTCTTTAACATCTTAAACATTTAAAATTTACTTTAACTATTCCGTGTTTATACACATGATATTAAACTAGTTATTATTACAAGTACCAATTATTTAGGGATGAGCAAAAAAACTCGTTTGAATAGAACCGACTGGCCCCGAACTGGAACTGAAACCAAACCAGACCGATTTACACACTTTTAAGTCATTTATCGGTTCCTATATTTTTCTTATTTTAGTTTTCGATTTCACCGAGTTTGGTTTATACCCAGAACCGACAAAACCTAATGGGACCAACTAAGAACAAATTGTTCGATCCTCAATCCTTATGTTAAAGACATTTTTTTCCGGTTATTTTCAAGTTCGATTTGATTTTGAAACCGCGTTAACACTAATATTGGCGAGCTTTCAATCCAAACTTGAAAAGTGAAACCGTCGAATTAAACACCTTAAACACATTCTGATTATTATTTTTCCGTTTCCTGGCGGGAAGAAACCCCATATCATCCCCAAATCTCAATCCCTAAGCAAACACTCAATAAGACAAAATTCACAGATAAATGTACTTGTCCACGGCCAAATCAGTCGTTGTCTCCGGCCATCGGTGGCGTTCGATCGGTCTACTCACTCGTTATCATCTCCCTTTTCGTCATTTCATCTCCAATCCACCATCAATGTAAACATCTCTCCCCTCTGTAACTCTTATTTTGTATTAATTTTAGTTATGTATGTGAATTTGCAATAGTTAGCATATGTAATGTAGAATTACCATGCAATTTGATCGATATACTAGTTCTGGGGTAGTGGAATGTAGATTAACAACTCATTCATTTCGGTTTGAATGTGCCTTTTACTCATTTCTGAATACGGTTTTTCAAAACTACATTGGGTTGGTGATCTTGTAATAAAGGGCGGAACGTTGAAGTTTTTTTTTTCCCAACCTCACTGATTTGCATTTGCAACTTGTAGTCATTTTTACATTTGGTTATTACACCGAAATAGTTGAACGCGTTAATAGTTGCTACATAAGGGTCGGTTGTGTAGAAATGACATGCTTAGGCCGATTTCCATTTTTATAAATCATTATTTGATGGTGCACTCTTTTGCACATGTCCACCGGCTCTCATTTTGCAACATTTTAGTGTCCACACTTCCGCTTTATAACATTTTAGGGTTTTCATGTTTGTTTGCAACATTTTAGGGTTTAACTTTCATTTATTACCCATGCTGTATTGCCATGTAGTACCATATCAGCAACAAAGGTACACTTGGACTTAAATACTTATTTTTGAAAACCTAAGGGCCTTTGGCCTAGCAGTATCAAGGTGTGTAAGGTGTTACTTTCTCTTTGAGGTCTAGTGTTAGAGACAAATGTGTAGGATTTAAGGGGTGTGTGAGTTCATTGTTCGACAAAAATGTTTCTGAAAGAGTGTACCCTGAAATGTTGATGTGTTGATCTTCAAAGTATGAATCACAAGTTGTAAATTTCCTCAAAGTATGTACCCTTTCCTATATAACTTTCCAAATTTCAATAAAATTTCCCCAAATTTCCTGTCTTTGCTCATTTTAGTATTTATTATCATTTACATTGGCACTGACCTATCTATCTATACACCTAACATTCAATTATTTTTACAGTATTAGAAGTACCACATATCCTAAGAACATCCATTGCTTCAAAGATAGAAAGACTTTGACAACAAACACCAAATCAACCAAAAAACTTAAGGAATTGAAGAATGTTCATAAGGAGAAAGATTATCCTCATGTTATATGGTGGAAAGAGGTACTCTAGATTTCCAGATCAGGCTTACAGGTTTATTTAAGTTGCTTATGTTCGCGAGAAGTTTTTTTTTCTGCATTTAGATTTATTTATAGCATTTATTGTATTTCCTCTTTCAGAAAATGCAGATGTGTAGAAAGACATCTTCTATGCAATTGATAGAGAAACTCACTTACTCTAATCTGCTTGGTTTGGATGACAACTTGAAGAATGGGAGGCAAGTACTTCTGTGTGTGTTAATAAACACATTAAGCAGTTATTCTCACATTTTCTTTTAGCCTCGCATAAACTTGATTCATTCATGTCCACTGAAAGGCTCATGTCAAACACAGAAATGTGTTTAATGTAATCTGGCTGATTGTTATTAATCTAATATTCTTTCTTTATACATGTCATCTTTACTCAAGAAAAATTGAGACGCACCACAAGTTAGAAATGCTTTTTTATGTGATTTCTGTCTCATTTTCTTTATCCTTTCTTTTATGAAGTATAAAAGAAGGAACACTCAATTCGGAGGTACTAAAGTTCAAGTCTAAATTTCCACGGGAAGTTCTGCTATGTAGGGTATGCTATAAAGTCTCTCTCCTATCTCATTTTGCTCAACAAGAGCATGTAATTTGCTCATTGATAAATGTTATCTCTTAGTTCAAGATCAAGATTAAGTGCAGAAAATTTCCAATATCTTTAGGTAGGGGATTTTTATGAAGCAGTGGGATTTGATGCTTGTATTCTTGTGGAATATGCTGGTTTGAATCCTTTTGGTGGTCTGCGTTCAGATAGCATTCCGAAAGCTGGTTGCCCTGTTGTGGTACTGTAAATAGTTCAATGATCTCTCTCTGATTGTTTTTGTAACTTTACTTTTAAAGTACTGGTAAAATTTCTCAAACAAGGATCCATCAATTCTTTTATCTTGTTCTTTATGCAGAACCTACGTCAGACTTTGGATGATTTGACACATCATGGATTTTCAGTAGTAAGCACTTCAAGTTTTAATGCTGCTGGTGTAATTACTTGCGACTTTCTGTAGAGCTAGAAAGCATAAATGGATCCAAGTTGTATTTATCCCTTTTCAATAAAATGAAGTTTGAATCAGGTTAGTTTCTTAATGTGTGTTTTTAGTGCATTGTGGAGGAAATTCAGGGTCCTACCCAAGCTCGTTCCCGTAAAAGTCGTTTTATATCTGGGTATGTTTGTACCTATCTCATGATAGCTGCCTTTGTATTCCAACTCTTTTTTGTTTACTGTTGATTATTTCTACCTATTTGTGTGCTTAGAAGCAAATGTCATTGCATCGAGTAAGGAATCGTCATGGTCTGAATTAGAGTGGCAATTTTGACCCAGACATGCATAAATTTTGCAATCGGGGTTTTATCTCAAAAGGATCATACGGGTCATATCAGAAAACTTGGCTAAAAGGAAAAGGGTCAAATGGTTAAAAGTCCATTTATAATGCATACAATCTTCAAAATCATTTTTTTCAAATAATTAGATTATTATTGTATAATCTTCCTTTTTTTTAGATTAACATAGTTACTTTATAGAAGAATTTAAGCGAAGCATATTAAATTAATCAATGTACCATGTCAACTTGAACTTTTTTGACCCGTTATCCTATCCTCCTGTCTTGCCACCTCCAATCTAAATCATGTCCATCAAGTATTCAATACTGTGTTCTAAATTGCACATAGTCTTTACTATTAATGTTTTAAAGGATAATGTATACAGCCATGCACATCCTGGAAGTCCTTATGTTTTTGGACTTATCGAAGATGATCATGATTTTGAGTTTCCAGAACCAATGCCAGTCATTGGTATGTGAAATATACATCCACTTGATGACTTGATTCACTATCTTATTGTTTACCAGGGACTCCGTCAATTATTGTTTGAATTTTTAAATACATTTCAAGTTCTTGATTTTCAGTTGCTTATATTGTACTTTTCCAGGACTCTCTCGTTCTGCAAAGGGATATTGCATGGTTTCTGTGTTGGAGACCATGAAAACGTATTCTTTGGAGGATGGTTTAACCGAAGAAGCTGTAGTTACAAAACTTCGTACTTGTCATTACCATCATTTGTTTCTCCATAAATCATTGAAGAATAATTCTTCGGGTGAGTTTTTTTTTTTTTAATTTCTGACCTGGTATTTTGATTAAACGGTAGGATTTCAACTTGAGATGAGATACGCTGCTCTATATAAAATCAAATAATACCATCTTCGTGAATTTGATTTCACCGATCACCACAAATCTATTTCTTAAACCCCATAAATTGACTCTCCAATATTCTGAACAGGAACAGCTCGCTGGACGGAGTTTGGTGAAGGTGGGTTATTGTGGGGAGAATGTACTCACAGACACTTTGAATGGATTGAAGGGGACATAGTTAACGAGATATTATTTAAGGTCTTGTGTTTCTAGTTTCTCTATATATATGTGCACAAGTATCTCATGCTGTTACTAATGTTAAACAAGCAAAGAATAAGTATAGATTGGCATGTGGGGAATACCTGCTTACAATAATGTTTCAAATTTTAGGTAAAAGAGCTTTATGGTCTTGATGATGATGTGACATTTAGGAATGTAACCATTGCTTCAGAAAACAAACCTCATCCGTTGCATCTTGGAACAGCCTCACAAATTGGTCAGCTTTTGTATATTAGGCTTCTGAATTTATCTGTTTATAATTAACTATGATTTATAAACGTTTGTTGAATACCAGGTGTTATACCAACTGAAGGGGTACCTTCTTTAGTAAAGATTCTCCTCCCCTCCAATTGCACAGGTTTACCTGCTATGTAAGTGAATAGCTTTGTTGCTTATAGACCCTTAAAAGTTGGAATTTTTTATGTTATGAGTTTCATTACCGAGTTATTCTTATTTCGGTAATAGGTACATTAGAGACTTACTTCTGAACCCTCCTGCTTATGAAATTGCAACTACCATTCAAGGTGATTGCTCAATTATTTATTCATTGGTATGTAAAAGTGCAGCTAGTTCAGGATCCTGATCCTTGTACAGTAGAAGAGTTGATTCTCCCTGATCCAAAAATTTGTTGCCTTATTTGACTTTGCATGCTGATGACAAGAGTTTAATTGCACACTTGAAAGATTTTGCAAAGCCAAAAGATCTGAAGTTCGTATTCCCTTAGGTAGATTAGGAATATCCAAACTTTTTCTATTTTTTTATTGGTTTTAAGTTGTGCCTTCTTTGTGCATCTAGAAGTTGAGATCAAACACTCTAACATTGTTTATGTATACTTATTTGACTGTTGTGATTTTAAAAGTTACTGTTCATAGGAAACTGTTTCTCAATATATGTTCTATTCTTTATGACACGTGATACAGAATGTCATTATGACCATATCTGGAGCTTTCTCTATTCTTTTTCATTATTAAAATATCCAATCCTTTCCTACATAGTCCGATTTAAGAATTTTACCAAGTCTTAAACTAATTCTTTTTGCTTCGTGAACATTTTCCAGCAATATGCAGACTAATGAGTAACATATCATGTTCAATCCCTGAATTTACTTGCATCGCACCATCAAAGGTAATGAACTTTTTTTTTAGTCACAGATTTGGTTCAAGGCATGAAAATGCAGTTATTATGTTTCATTTCTAAATTATATGATTTGTTTCTTCCTATCTTGGTTTCTTGTATGTTTGATGTTTCTTATGCATGTTTAACACATATTGATCGCAAATCTTGCAGCTAGTGAAGCTACTTGAGTTAAGGGAGGCAAATCATGTTGAGTTTTGCAAGATAAAAAATGTGCTTGATGAAATTTTGCAGCTCCATAAAAACTCAGAGCTCAATGAGATACTGAAATTATTAGTGGATCCTACCTGGGTGGCGACTGGGTTAAAACTTGGAACTGAGACACTGGTACATTCATTACAATTTGTTAAGGCGTATATGAATAGCTTGTTAGAAAGTTTTGATGATCAAGATATATGAGATGATTATTAAAAAAATGGAATGGGTCAACTGGTTCAAATGCGTTAGGAAGTTGCACAAAGTTTTTTTTTCCTATTAAGTAGTAAAACCTCATAAATTATCTTTATAAAGTAGCTGTATTATTATCGACATAATTTAACTTTTAATCTAGTTTGACTCAAAATCAATATAAAAGACCTGAAATATTTGGACAAAAAGTGTTGATGGTCAACCCAACTGACTCGTTAAAAGAACTGCTTGTTTTGACATGTTACCCAACCCATCCGTCTTGCGATTTTGCATATGATAACTTTGGATCTTGTACAAATCTTGTCATCATTCTTAGTTGAGACATGGAACCTCTCTTTTTCGTTGCTTATTGCCAGGTGAATGAATGCGAATCCGTCTCTTGTACAATTGGTGAACTTATCTCTTTGGATGGTGAAGGTGATCAGAAATTGAGCTCATATGTTAATATACCAAATGACTTTTTTGAGGATATGGAGTCTTCATGGAAAAATCGGGTTAAGAAAATCCACCTAAAAGAAGCTTATGAAGAGGTGGATAAGGCTGCTGAAGCCTTATCCTTAGCAGTAAGTGTCTTGTTCTTGCCTTTTATTATTTCATGTTTTCAATTTCTTCTTTGAATGTGTGTTGTCCTGAATATACATGTTATCATATTCTAGGTTACAGAAGATTTCCTTCCTATAATTCTCAGAATAAAAGCTATGACAGCACCATTTGGAGGACCAAAGGGAGAAATCTTGTATGCGCGGGAACACAAAGCTATTTGGTTAAAGGGAAAACGTTTTGCACCAGCAATATGGGCTGGTACACCTGGAGAAGAACAAATAAAACAACTCCGGCCTTCTATAGATTCAAAGGGTAGAAAAGTTGGAGAGGAATGGTTTACCACAGTGAAGGTGGAGGATGCATTAGAAAGGTTAATCTCTTTGGTTAAGACATTAATTTCACTTTCCTATTTATTCCTAGAAGTGTCAATTTGAGTGGGTTGGGTAACGTGTCAAAAAGGATGAAATGGGCTTTTTAAGTTTGGCTCAAAACAGGAGGGCTCGACTTTGGTTGACCTGCAATTTCTTCCACATTATAGAATTTTTTATAAAATATTTTATTTTTGCTATAATTACATAAACTATATTATCGCAATAATAAATTAATAATCTAGATCTTTAAATAAGATAGATTTTGGAGTTTTTATGTATTATAAATTAACTATAGACAAGGATTAACAAGTTAGATCCATTTGAACCATTCCTGTTTTAGGAATTATTTAGATTTGACTTGTATGAGTTAAAACGCAATCCAAATTCACCCATTAAGAAGGAAGTAGGTTGAAATTGCCACTACTTATTTCCTGTCACATCACTAGCATGTAGTAACTTGCGATTTTTGGTAATTGTTTTAGGTACCATGAAGCTGGGGCGAAGGCAAAATCCATGGTATTAGAGTTGTTGAGGGGACTTTCTGCTGAATTGCAAGCTAAAATCAATGTTCTGGTGTTTGCCTCCATGTTGCTCGTCATTGCAAAGGCTTTGTTTGCTCATGTGAGGTCGGCTAATCGAATATCGGTTTATTTTCTATTGTCATTTTGATAAGCCTCTAATATGTAAACTATACTATTTTCATAATTCAACATAGAAACTCATGCAATCTATTTAGTTAGAATAGTCTATATAAGTATGATTAAAGGAATAGAATTATTATTCACATTTTAAGAGAATTCATAGTTAAGCATCATTGGGAGAGAATCTTACCGCTAGAAAGTTTTTGTTAATTGTATTTTTGTTCATAAAACATTGGTGTCTTTGCACATTTTTTCTAATACTTTCGCATACCTTCTCATTTCCTGAAGGTGTTGCAAGATTGTAAGGAAAGTCTTAACATATGTTTGCTTTACTTATAACTGCTTCTAATCTATTTAAAGACATGTTAGCTAAATGTTGTACATAATTTAAACAGTGAAGGCAGAAGAAGGAAATGGGTGTTCCCAACACTTGCTGATCGTTCTGAGGTACATTCAATTGCCATCTTTGTGTGTGTATACACACACACTTGCGCGCCCGCATGTGTGTGAGTATCTCAGTCTTACATTATATTATGCATGTTGTGTGAAAAAGGAAGCTAGTCAAATGAAGTTTTGAAGTCTACTGAGATTTCCAGTATAGTGGCTTATAAAATGCCATGTAAGCACCATCTCTATGCTGAAACTGTATGCAGGAAACCGAACAAATAAATGGGCATCGTGAGATGAAGATCATTGGTTTATCACCATATTGGTTTGATGCAGCTGAAGGCAGTGCGGTGCTGAACACAGTTGACATGAAGTCGATGTTTCTTTTGACAGGACCAAATGGGGGTGGGAAATCAAGTCTGCTTCGCTCAATTTGTGCAGCTTCATTACTTGGAGTATGTGGATTTATGGTACCTGCCAAGTCAGCATCAATTCCTCATTTTGACTCTATTATGCTACACATAAAATCTTATGACAGCCCTGCAGATGGGAAAAGCTCTTTTCAGATTGAAATGTCAGAGATGCGTTCTATAATTACTAGAGCTACTTCAGAGAGCTTAGTCCTTGTAGATGAAATATGCAGAGGCACAGAAACAGCAAAAGGGACATGCATTGCTGGTAGCATTATTGAAAAACTTGATTCAATTGGTTGTTTGGGTGTTGTGTCAACACATTTGCATGATATCTTTAATCTACCACTCGCTACAAAGAACACGGTTTTTAAAGCGATGGGAAGTGACTTGGTGAATGATAAAATTAAACCAACATGGAAATTGATTGATGGAATATGTAGAGAGTCTTGCATTTGAAACCGCTAAAAAGGAAGGGGTTCCCACTGCAATAATTCAAAGAGCTCAAGAGCTTTACAATTCAGTGTACACTAAAGACTTAAACTCAGAGACAAAACTGAAATCCTTTCTTTCGAAGGGATCTCTGAAAGCCTGCAATCAACCAACAGGTGTTCAAGAAGTGGCTATTCCGCGTGCCTATGAATCAAAAAACCAACTGGAGAAGTTCTTGAAGGATGTAGAAAATGTTGTCTGCTTAGTATGTCAAACCAAGCTGACTCCACAAGTTGCTGTGAAATGTGTTGTAATTGCTCCCAGGGAACAGCCCCCTCCATCAACCATTGGTTCTTCAAGTGTTTATGTGATCCTGAGGCCTGACAGAAAACTTTATGTTGGAGAGGTATTTATGATTTATCTTAAGTATTTTCCTAGGAACTAGTGGTGCTTCTAAAAGTTTTACAGGTGGCAATTTCAACCCACTTGAAAATAGGTTGATTTAAGTTAGATTTTACCTCTAAAAGGGTCAAATTAATAGAGAATATTTAGAGGATTTTGCTTTGATGCAATGTAAAATGGCAATTCTCATAAATTCACTCGATGAAGGATTGAGTTTGAAATAGAGAAGACGACGGGCCTTGGGCCGAATAAAATAATGATACAATAAATGGGCCTACACTATAAATATTTGTACATTAACAAAATACATAGTTGCCATGGGATTTATTGTACTTATGAACTCAAACATCTTTCTTGTGTCTCGTTTGTGTGTCAGCAATGTGTAGATAAGTAGGTATGGGTTGAATAACAAGTCAAAACTATAGGTCCCTAGTAATTTCTTATTTGGGTTGGGCCCACCCACAAACACTCTTTTGTCTAATTTGTTTTTTAATTTTATAAACAATATTGTTTATTATGTTTACAAAAACTATATTATTACGTTATAATGTAATTGTTTACTAATATCTGATAACATTTGTGGCAGACGGATGATCTACAAGGCCGTGTTCGTGCACATCGATCAAAACTGGATATGAGAAATGCTTCGTTCCTGTATTTCCTAGTTCCTGGGAAGAGCATGGCTTGCCAACTGGAAACTCTGCTGATCAATCAACTCCCAAATCATGGTTTTAAACTTTCAAATGTAGCTGATGGTCAGCATCGCAACTTTGGAACTTCTGATCTCTCTCTAGAAAGTTTAAACTTACATAGATGATTAACCAAATCTCGTGTAGTATTTTTGAAACCTTGTGTTTAGGGTTCTGTTGGTGCAACAATTTTGGGTTAGATAGGTTGCCCAAGTTCATGAAATATGAACGTCTGTATTCTAATTACTGTAAATTACATAGTCTATTTATTAATGTATTGTGTTGTTGATTCTGAGTTATGAAGCTGATACTCACTGATTAGTGAATCAAAACATTCATGATTACTGTGTGGTAGTAAATTTGGGTTTCTAATCTTTGTATGATGTTTTTCATTATAATATTATAGAATGAAGCATAAAATATCAATCCATTAATGATGCAAATAAGATAATTTGTTTATATAATTCACCCCATTCTTATTTATTTTCTTATAATTCAAATACAACTCCTCTTTATGTTTTAGTTCAACATCATAGATGAAACTTTGATATTCTTCTTATGCCAACAATGCCTCTTCAATATGCTAAATGCCTCTTTGTTCAAAATAGATAAATGTTTGACTTTTAATGTCAACCTAGTAAGTCTGTATTCTTTATGAAGAAATTTATGTCAAGTGCCTTTAACTTCCCGTTAACCATCACAAAAGGGAGTAAAGTTTGGCTCCCCGGTCTTGAATTTGGAACCTTTAGGATATTCAATAAGTCTCAACCACTTAAACAAGTTCAAATTTAGCTTAATTACAAGTTATCCCTGAATAATAATAAGATTTCAATATGATTATTCAAGTAAAGTTGCAACCTATAATCTCAATACATGGTACATACATCTTATGTCTTGCAGTTCAGTTTAAATAAAGTTAGTAAGATCAAAATCCTCAAGAAACAAAGAGAATCCTTCCGTTAACATATCAACTTTTCGCGTTTAATTTTTCTATAAGAATCTTGTTCACAAGCCCAGGATTTGCTTTGCCCTTTGATTCTTTCATCACCTGATGAGTTTTTTAATGTTT
>JAUEJL010116400.1:0-12144 GCA_032274825.1 Drosophyllum lusitanicum | reverse complement strand
AGAACTGTTTTTCGTACGAGAACTGCGAGAACCAATTATAGCCGTTGATCAAAAAGATGGAGGGTCCAGATTAAAGAATTGTTAATAGATAACCTTAAACTAATCAAATCTATCATTAATTAATTAAGGGCAGTTTGGACATTTTCACATTACCCCCACTTTTTTTTAAACTAATATATCCATCAAATGGAAAGGTATTAAATTACGAAAATTATACCAAATCAACGAGAAAATTATGCTATTTAATTTGAGACCGATCTAGCTATATTTTTTTTGTATTTGCTGGTTTTTTTTAGTACAGTCGATATTTGCACATGTGCAAATATATGCACTTGTGCAAATGTACGAATTCACCTAGTTTTTTCAGCACAGACGTAGATATACACATGTGTAAAATTTGCACATATGCAAATTTTACTCATATGCATATGTCGAAAGCTGTGTAAGAAAAACCCAGCAAACGTGATTTTTTTTTCCGAAAAAATATAGCAAGATCGGTCTCAAATTAAAAAACATAATTTTCTCGTTAATTTGGTATAATTTTCGTAATTTAACACTTTTTCGTTTGATGGATATATTAGTTTTAGAAAATGAGGGGTAAGGTAAAAATGTTCATACTACCCTTTCCCATTTAAAATAAATAAAAAAGACAAGAAATTAAATGATTGACCAGAAACGGTTCTCGCAGTTCTCGTACGAAAAACAGTTTTCATTTGAACCGCTCCCTATATATATATATATATATATATAGGTAAAAGTTTAAACGAGAACTGTTTTTGGTACGAGAACTGCGATAACTGTTTTTAACGCCATTAATGACTCATTAATAGGGGTATTTTGGTAATTTATATATACCCAACCGTGAATTACGTTCGGGTGAGCCGTCATTAATTTGTGAGACTTGATTTTCTCGAAATAACCCTCATTAATGCGTCATTAATGTTTCATTAATGAGTCATTAATGAAGCACTATTTAGCCGCCAAAAAATCTTAGCCATTGATTAAGTTTAATCAAGTGCTAAGATTGGTTCTCGTAGTTCTCGTTCAAAAAACTGTTCTCGTTTGAACCATCCCCTATATATATATATAGAGAGAGAGAGAGAGAGAGGGACAAAAGTTCAAACGAGAACTGTTTTTCGTACGATAACTGCGAGAACCAATCCTAACCGTCCAATTTCACATCTTTTAATTCAATTGCCCACCCATAAATTCCTTACATGCACCTTGCCACATTCTATCCCCCCACGCTCTTCATCCATGAATTTCACTTACCAATTGAATGGCTAAGATTGGTCTTTGTCCGAAAAATAATTCTCGTTTGAATCTTCCCTATATATATATATATGGGAGGGTTATACTAGAAAGAAAACAAAGATAAAAAAGTAAGGAGAAATCTTGACCATTAGATTAATCAGCCTCCTAAAATCACTCTAGCAAAATACAGGAATTTCAGAAACTACGTCATTGAGATTTTGACGCGTAACCTTCAAATTGATGCAAAGTCATCGAATTTGATGCACAGAAATTGATGCACAACAAATGTGATACTTTAAATGAACAACTTATTTCAATCAAAAGAAAAAAGTGATGCACTTCTTAAAATCATCAAAATGTACAATATGTACAAAAGTCAAAACAAACAATAAAATACAATCCCAAATATTTGATGAACAATTACGAGATTCATAATTACAAAGATCACCCAACTAATTACAAAATATCAAACTTACAAATGGTAATTTACTTGGGATTAATTCAGTTGATGAAGTAAGAAACGGAAAATCAACATAATCAGTTTGATGAATTAAGAATTATAGAGATACTTCATCTGCCCCCAACTGTAAATGAACCGAACGAACGAATACGAACAGTGCTTGTTTGTGTTCGTTCGTTTAACTTTAGCCGAACAAATAAACGAACACGAACGGATAAACGAACAGATTTCTGTGTTCATGTTCGTTCATTTAACTTTAGCCGAACAAATTAACGAACACAAACGATAAACGAACGAACATGTGTGTTCGATTGTTTAATAGATTGATTAGTTTGTGTACATTTTTGTTTGTTCATTTAAATGATAAACAAACGTAAACGAAGAAACAAACGCTATAATACAAATCAAACATTATTAAGCACATATAAACACTATATATAAACACACACACACATATAATATATATTTATATAAAACATAAACGAACATAGACAACGGATAACCGAACGTTCACGAACATAAATGAATGAATGAGAGCTCTGCTCATGTTCGTTCGTTTAATTAAACGAACGGAAAATCTTGTTCATGTTCATTCGTTTATTAAACAAACGAACATAAACAAACTTTCCGCCGAACAATTTCACGAATGGTTTATGAACGTTCTGTTCGTTTACAGCTCTATCCTCGCTGAAAGCTTGAAAGGGTTTAGTGACGACAAGTCGTCACCAATAAACTGGCGGGATTTCTACCACCTAAAATAGATTTTTCGGGAGAAAAAAATTAAATAACTTTTGACGACGACATTGTCATCCAGATAGTGGAGGTTAACTTTTCAACCACTGCCAAGTTAAAAAGGTTGTCTTATTGTCGTTTAGTGGGGCTTTTGCGAGGACATATGTCCTCGCTAAGAGTGATGGTAGCTGAATCTCATTTTTCTTGTAGTGTGAGAGTAATTTGACTTTGATTGGAGTTTCTAGTGATTGATTAACATACTGGCGAACCAACTTTGGTTTTGAAGGATCAAAAGAAAGAAGAAAGGTGATTTGAATTAAATCCTTAAGATAATTATTTGGCGATACATGTATACTATAAGTTTATATAACAAAGAACCTTTAAACAATTACTTGATTACTATAAAATGTACAACTATTTAAACTTTTCTTGTATCTTTCAAGGCGAAAATGCTTATGTAACTCTACAAGAATATCGCTAACTAAAACGCGTTCTATAAATACCAATATAAAAATATTAGAAAAGGTTTCGACAAGGTTAGAACCCTCATCTTCTGGTTGAACCATTGGTGTACTTTTCACGATATCTCTTATTCATGAATCTTCCTTCCCATCTTTGTTATGAACTTATGATCACGTATAAATCTGCTCTGAACTAAAGTATTATCTGTATGCTTAGATTAAATTATGCTACTAATCCGATTTCAGTTAAAATTTGTACTTAAAAGAATAAGATCAAAGAATCAAACGAACAGTGTATCCTACCATCTTAATGGTTATAATAATAGAATAACTATTTATCTCACGAAATCAAAAATCAATAAACTCGCACCATACATGTGTCATATATAAAAGGACCGGACCGGCTTGTTTTCCGGTTCATTTCAAACCGCAAAAAACCGGAAAAACTAATCAAACCTTAGAAGAACTGCTAAAAAAAAGGAAAAAAAAAAAACTTTAACTATAAAAATGGGTTTGGCTGTTATATAACTCATAGTCATTACCCCCAATCAAGTTTAACTAAGGAGTGCCCCTCACCATTATGACATTTCCTTTCACCTTTCACTCGTTACTCTAGTCGATGGGGGGTACTACCTTTTCTTTTGTTTTTCTTTTTCATGCTTAAACAAAGGATGCAAGTATGCTACCTCTTTTTTTAATCATAATTAATAGAAACAAATAATGACCAATAATTCATATTTTTGTTTAGGTCTTTTTAATTCTTTTAAACTTAAAACTCTAAAAAGTTTATTTACATTGTTAATGTTCGAATTTGTTTGTATTTTAAGATGATTAATGTTGGGTTTTATTTATGTTTAGATAAGATGTAGAAAAGAATGCGCGCAAAACTAGCCCTTAAAAATAAAAAGAAATGATAACTTTACATTTTAACTAAAAATAAAATTAAAACTTTACATTATTAAAAACAAACATCGACTAAAAATAAAATAAAAACTTCAGATCTTAACTAAAAACCAAAAAAGAATGCAAAACTTGGTGGTATATTCCCCCAACGCAAATGTTACCAACAAGGTGGCCTAGTGGTATGGTGATCCATTGTCCTCCTAGAGATTATGGGTTCAATCCTTTCCTAGGTAAACATTTTGGGGGTGGTATATTCATTATCGTAAATGCTTAGTGGCCGGGTCCGGTAAGGAAAACTTTGCTGAAATGGTCTTGGGTTTAATTCTTACCTTTTGCTCGGGCAGCCATGACAGGTGATTATTGTCCGCGGGCCGTTTCTTGGGGAAGGATCGGTTTAGATACATAGGATCCCGAGCACAGGGTTGGCCCGACATAAACAACCTGCTGAAAAACGAATTCAAAACTAGCCGTTAAGAGGAAAAAAAGAAAGAAATTAAAAACAAGCCCACTCTCACACCTCTCTCGTACTTCTTGTTTATTGTCCTTTCTTGAATTCTAATATTGACTCTTCTTGAGCATGAAATCAATTAGATATGGGAAGTCTGCATATTCGGAAAGATGATTTCACAAGCAATGAATTGATCGAACTTGTGGATAAAATCCTCACAATGATATCTAACACAATGTGTGTTGAATCATTATGTATGTCTACTTTGAAACGTAAGATGACAAGTAAGCCTTCATATGTTACTAGATAATAGTACAAAACAATATAGCAATCGAAGTAACTGTAAAATGTAAAAGCCCTAATCTATCTTATCCTGATCTTTGATCTTACCTTTGGTTTCGTACGATGTAGATGTATAGGTTACAAGCATCCCCCAAACGAGTATTCTTGATCGTAAACAAAGTAGTCAAAGGGCAACTCTCCTTTGGCGGTTATATTTTTTCCGAGATAGAAATGTTTTGATTCAATATCAAGAGGTAATATCATCTTTTAACATGAGAATATAACTGCCAAAACGAGAGAAACCCTATAACTGATTTGCTTATTAGAGTGTAAAACCAAACATTTGTGTTTCTAAGCCTATGCTTGTACATGATCATGCCTTACAAGTTCACATACTTAAAGCATGTATATGAGTTTCTTTTGTCGTATAAACCATTGAAGAAATTGGATATCCATAAGGTTTATGCCAAGGATATTATCCTCCATGAGAGAGAAATATAATTCCATGAAAGCTAAAGCAACTTCATGTCTTAAAAAGTGTAAGATTCTATACATAACATGATATGAACACATGAATGTGTGGAGATGGATCAGAAGTGATTTGTAAAGGAGATGCCTATACATACTTTAAAGGAAAAATAAAAAGAAACATAATATACTTTGATCCAAGGTTTATTCATGTAAATATCCTTTGATTTTGCACAATAAAAGGTTATCAACTTTTCAATATACTTCAAATGGAGAATTTATGTATCAACATGTCATTACATGTGAGATGACATGGATTCCACATAATTTGTATTTCTAGGGTTTCTTTTTTTTTTTTTGAAATGGTACCAACATGTGTTGCAACTAATATACAAAAACAATTTATAGTATAACTAATAATATTTACAAATCCCTACACTAGTTTACCAAAAAAATGGGATTGAAATCATCTATTTGAAGAACAATTCATGTTTTGTATGTCCCCCAAATTAAGCTAACACAAAATTACATGATCATAAATCTGTTCCATTGTTTACAATTCTCTCACGCAACATTTTTACTCCCATGTACCTTCCAAGCATCATTACAGTAGCTTGAGGATTAGTTCCGGGAGAATAATCGAAAGTTGACCCATCGATTACCCGAAGAGCATCGACACCGGTAACCTTATAATCGCGATCTACCACTTTGTCAACTTGACACCCTCCATGGTAATGCCAAATGGTCATCACCGTGTCTCTACAAAATTGTTCTAGAGATCTTGATGCATTTGCGTGTTTAGGCAACAAATTAACGGGTGAATTTGCTGTCATGTTTAGAAGAGTTGTGATTGGGAGGTGGTTGTAACGAAATCTTGAAAATGATCTTGATTCAATTACCTTCTCAATTATTCTAATCCCTTGAACACATCTTTCGAGGTCTCCAGGGTCCTTAAAGTAATTAAATGTGACTGCGGGGTTGTCATTTGCGTTTGTGGACCGAAGCTCGAGATGACCCCTTGAGAGCGGGCCCATAATCTTTTCCAAGAGAAATCCACCCATGAAGGCTCTTCGTGGGAGGAATCTCATTGCGTCAATTGCCCTATGTAACGCTTCTTCGGTTCTTAGTCTTGGGGGCAAAGTCGAGAGTTGTCCAACCTAAAAGTACAGAAAAACCCACCTTAATAGAAGTAAATCATGAACCTTTAATAGGGCTCTACATGAAACCTATGGACTATAATTAAACTTCACACAAGTTTTACAAATTGTACCTTGGGAGAAAACATCCCATAATCTCGAGTGGTTCGAGTTTGGCTAGCAAATCTTTGGCCACTTGCACCCTCAATGTAGATACCGTTGTGAGTGATACCGACAACTTCGATGAGTGACACCTCAACCGGTCTAGGAGAAGGAACGAAAACAGCATTCATCGGGTTATCAGACATCCCTTGGCCCACTAAGGGCTTGTTCAAGACCACAGGTATACTATGGTCCTCAAGGTGCTGCTCTGGGCCTAGCCCACTTAACATTAGAAGTTGCGGGCTTCCTAAAGCACCAGAACAAACTATGACTTCATTACTAGGCCCTCTTCTTAAGTAAGCCCAATGGCTCAGCCCACTTGCATCTGTGAATATAACCCCATTGGCTGTTGGCTTTCTTTTCCCTGCGCATAAAATTTGCAAAAAAGGTCAAGAAGGTACAACTACTAATGCATGATTTACAATAAGATGCTCACCCTCCTTGGTAAATAATATTTTTTGAACCGGTGCATGTAGGAAAACAGTGAGCCCACCAGGATTTGCATAATGAAGCAAGTCCGCTGACGTATGCCTACGCCCACGCCCGTCAAAAATTGTTCCACCAATTTTAGTACCGTACAAGTGGTCAAGCGTATAACCATTATAAGGCCGTATTCCAATCTCCAGCAAACTATTCCTCACCGCCGACTGCCACTGTCTCAACGGCGGATGAAACGCCACCATCCTCTCAACCCACCGGTACGATTCATTGACCAATTCGGCATCCCAACCGGCTTTTGCGATGTATTCTGAGCCGGCCCGTGAGTAGAATCCGGCGTTGAGGGAGCTTCCGCCCCCGAGTACCCGGGCTCTGGCGTTGATGACCCCATCCTCAGAGATAAAGCGCTGAGAAGGGGATTTTGGGGAGAGATCGGAGAGGGCGGCTCCGAAGGCCGATAAACGGGTGATGTTTGGGTTACCGAATGGGGAGCCGCCACGTTCTAGAAGGAGCACGGAGGAGCTTTGAGAGAGAGTGGCGGCTAATGGGCAGCCGGCGGTGCCTCCGCCGACGATAATGTAATCATAATATGAGACGATTGGAGCTGTTGTAGCTTGGTGCAAGAAACTGAACCCTCGATCTTTGTGTGAAAAAAAAGAACTACTTTACATTAGTGAAATTATGGTTGATAAATGATAACTAAACATGCATTTTTTATTAAAAAAATAGGAAAAATACAAAAAAGAAAAAGAAAATCTAAAAGCAACTAACTTAGGTTTTGTTATATCTACACATCATTAATGGGCGATATAGTACTTATTTAAGTAGTATGATAGTTGCTATGGAGATTTGAGAGTATTGCATTGAAGAAATTTACCTGGGTGACCAAAGCAAAATCTATGAAAGAGAAGAAGTAAAGAGACAGCTGCAGGCATCTTTTTCCACCAGCCTGAAGAACCCATGCTTACTGTGTGTTTTTTGGTGTAAATGCGTGTTTTTTGTGTGTGTAAAAGGGTGATTGTGTGATCAGTACATGCACAACAGAAGGATGCAATAATGAATAGGGTTTTTATCGAGTCAAAATCCAAGAATCTTAAAGTTGGCAAAAATCCCAAGTACAAAGATTTCCTGGTTTCTTATGTTTAAATGTTGTTCAACAACACCACATCAATATGCATATCTATCTAGCATTCTTAAACACTCTAAAAGTGCTTTTGGTAGATCCGATAATTCTCAAGAAAATCCAAGAAATGTGATACCTATTTGCCAATATACAGATGCATGATCATGTCTCCTGTATATCAACGAATATTGGTGCCTGAAGACAAGTGTTTTAATTTGGACATAGCGGTAAATCTAGAATGTTCTTAATGATTTGATATGCAAGGTATAACCATATATAGAATGTTCTTAATATTTGAAATTAATGTTGTGTGGTGATTTTTTACAGAATTTACAGCAGAGTTTAAATTATTGAATTTTCCATAAAGACAGATTTAATATTTAATTTTAATATATATATTAAAAAAATAAAATTATGACGTTATGGTCTCATTCTTAGAATTTTTTCCATCGATCATATCTCTTTAGCTTTTAATTGTCTTTAGAATTAATTGTTTTTACATTAAAAAACTTCAACATTACATATTATTCAAGATTTTCATTTGTAGGTCATGATTTAATTAATTTTTTTAAATTTATTTTATTGATCCCCGTATATAAGAGTGAAAAGAAGATCGTAAATAAGTTAAATGTAGGGATGGGAGTAAGCAAGAATAGAGCTTGTGTTGAAAATGTGAACGTGAAAGTGCCATAACACTTGTGCTAGCTAGGCTGCAATTGAGCTTCAAGTATTCAATAAAATATATAAAGTAAACTTATTTTTAGCACAAAAAAATTTAAAAAAATTACTACAAAATGTAAGGATGGTGTAATTACTAAAATAAATACGGATTAATGCAATCTATACTCATTCATATAAAAAAATAGATTTAAAACCATTTATTTGTACTAATAATTGAAAACTCAACTCAAAACACTCATTCATAATCAATAGTTTATAAAATCATTTGCGTTGTAGCTCCTGAGTGTTAGACTAGAGCTATTCCCATAAACTTCTCCGAAGGGTCTGCAAAACCTGCAAAGAGTAAACAGCAACGAGATAAGTGAAAACGCTTAGTCAACACACGTTACCAATACATTATATCAATGAGGGTCACATCTGCGCATATAAACTGTCCCTCCGGCCTCTCAAAGAGAACAAAACTGGTACTGTCCATAGTAAAAAACAAGCATGATTCTATCCACTTGTCCTTTACGACTACGAAGTTGTCCCCTCGTCTCTTACGAGAATGAGCTGTCCGTCTCTTACGGGAACAATGATGTCATTTTCAAACATATAACATGGCATATACATACATACATGAACAGGAAACATAACGTAGGTTAGTGAAACTAAACTGATCTACATTGCAACTAAAAACCGAATATTTATAGAAATCTTTAACTAGAATTGAATATCAACTAAAATGATTACACGAACAACCTACGACAAATTTATTAACTACATGGTCAATGCACAATCAATTAGGCCCTAACATGACCTAATCTACATAATTATACCCTGTGTAAATTGCTATAAGACACTACATTTCCTTTCTTTGCACCCTTTAGAGAGTCATTATATATCATGGTTTTTAGAGTAATTCGCTAAATTTAGAGAACCACTCTCCTTATCATTATTTCTAATCATTCATGTCATCAATTCCTAGGATACGTCACATTTTATACTCCTAGTTGGATCTTTTATTCCATTATGCTCTTACTTCCCATCTTTGATACTATAACAAGAAGAAAGAGAAATTGAAGAAGATAAAAAAAGAAAAAGTACGATGATAAAAGATTACCATTTTTAACAAAGAGAGGTATATCGTATTCATAAAAAGATTACATACAAGGTTGAATTTAACAAAGAGAGGTATTCAATGCATTAATGATTTATGCTATATATGTAAAGACAACTTGGAAGAGGAAGAACATCTTTTTAGAACCTGTTGTGTATCGTCTTCGCTGCTGAAGCACATATGTGTGGTGGTCTATAAGTAACGACAATATACCGGATTTTGAAAGTCTTCTTTAATGGGATGATATCCTAAAATTCAAGGGAATGAAGAAAGATATGTTTACTTTTGGGTAATTTGGAAATACAGGAATGAAAAGGTGTTCAATGGTGCAGCTGCAAATTTTCGTTTTATTTTTCCCAGGTAACTTATTAGCTTATCATTTGAAACATAGGGGAGGAAGTAAACTAGCCAATTTGACATGATTAAATTGGGTTTGCAATCCTAATGATTATTCTTGTTAATTTCGTCTTTTCTTGTATGAACTCTTGCTAGCTTGTTAGTTTTATATAAATTTGTTTTTTTGCCTCTAAAAAAGAGAGTATGATGATAAAAAGGAAGAGAGAGAACTAATGCTCTATTGGCATGGGAAGGGAAAAAATTAATTCAAAATAGACAATAAATGGTACCTATATTTATGCCGACATCAATCAAATCCCACGAAATTTAATTAAATTCTCATGCTCAATTAAATTATAACGTTTTATAAGTAAAGTTATATAAATAACCTTCAAAATATAGTGATATTTTGTCAAATTACTTCACAAATTGATATATAGTATAATAACATATATACATACGTGTCTCACTACAAAAAATGCTTTTTAGTTACACATTTTTAATAGCATATAGATTTTGTTCATTGTTCTGAAACAAAGTTTATAACAATGCACATACGAGGTAATAACAATGCACATACAAGGTACTAGAGAACAACATGGTGTTTGCTGCCTGATGGATAGTCTCTGGGGATATCTGCTACCCTTCTTTCTTTCAAAAAATGATAGCAGGTTTGATGATGCACATACAAGGTTCTGTTCATAACAATTATTGTTGTAAGTTTTTTGGTTAATAGTATTTCTTGTTAGGTTAATGGTAATTACTTTTATGTTTCTACTTTTGATATCACTACAAAAAAAATATTTTTTAGTGGCACACACTTTTAATGGCATTTAGTTTTAATGCCACTAATTAACGTTTTTAGTGGCACTTTGTATATGTCATTAAAGAAATTAATAGTTTTAGTGGCATTTTTTGTTTTATGCCACTATTATACACAATTAATAGTGGCATACAAATATAATTACCATTATAAATTTTTAGTATTAATGACACATCATTATATTATACCACTAAATTTTATGTATCCACTAAAAGTTACTACCATTACTTGCATAGTAGAAAAACAACCAAGAGGGGAAAAAATGACGGTATCCCAATTTTTATCCAATATTCCCTCCATCAATTTAGAGATCAAAAATTCCCTCCATCGATTTACATCACATTTCTCTATACTATCAAAACTTCCCTTTCCATTTATCCACCATTTCTACGTTCATCATAGATTTTTTTCCTCCCTTCCTGCCCTAATTTTTTGAAATTAGCCGCATATGCCATTGTTGTGAGTTGATTGGTCTCCTTGGCTTCATCTCTAAGTTCCTGGAATCAACTTCATCTCATCTTACCTATGGCTGCTTCCTCAAGTCAGCTTCATCACGTGTGTCGTGGGTTGATTGTGTGGTGATTGCAGCATCAAATTTCAACTCATCTTTGTATTTTGATTCCTTCGCTATCCTATCTTAGACAAGTATGAATGTCTCTAATTCCATATGAGAATATTGATTTTGTGTAGCTCTCATTTTCGTGTTTTTATTACTTCAGGAATTCTGATGGTTAGGTCTTATGCTCTAACTATTGCTTATAATGTTCAGACCTGACTGATTTTTATTCTTATTTCTAGTCCTCAGTCATCTTAATCTAGCATAAATGTATTGAATTAGAGGCAAAGTGTGGGTTCTTATGTGTTTGTTCTATAATATTTGTTGTGACGGAGTAATAAGTAACTGAAACAAACTCTGTATGTTTCACATGGACAGATTGGGGATTGACTCTCATAAATTCCTTCTCCACCCATCATTCCAGTAAGGTTATATTTCTTCTTGTTGATTTTCATTGCCATTGTGTCATCTCACTGTACACTAGGGTTGTTTTAATAACTCCCCTCAATTTCATATATAACTGGCATCTATCATCTCAAATTGACATCCTTATCTGTTTATTTAATGTTTTTCTCAACATTTCTGATAGGCAAGTCTTTGAGATGCATCGGTGTTCAAATTAATTGTTGTTAGTCCTAGATTGAGTACGCAACAACAAATGTTTGTAGAAAGGGGGGTTGAATACAAACTTTAGCTTTTTAAAAAAACACACTGATATACTTTTATATAATTCTTATTGATTATGAATCAAGAATTACATGTACTAGAAGCGGAAATTCTAA
>JAUEJL010116389.1:0-12144 GCA_032274825.1 Drosophyllum lusitanicum | reverse complement strand
AGGGGAATTTGACCAACGCTCTGATATTGTGTTTTGAGAAGAGACGAGCCGTGTTTTATAAATCTTTTGTAACACAAATTGATGTTGTATTTTGTAAATGGTACTTTGTTCTTTGTGGTTGTTTGATTAAATGAAATTAGAAAACGCTTCCACAACAATTTAAAAAAAATGGCTTGATATTTACGGTGTTACAATAATATTATTATTATTATTATTATTATTATTATTATTATTATTATTATTATTATAACCCATTTGCTTCTATTCTTTCCTAAAATGTTATGCTTTTTTCTTTGTGGTTTTTTAGTTTTTCTTCCTATTTGATATTTATTATTATCAGTACCTTCATTTTATATTTCTTTATTAACGTAATTTCTTACCACCTCATTTTATCTAAATTTATATTGTGAAAATAACCATAATAATTGGTAACTAAGATTACTAATCACTTTAATTTTTAACTTCGTCAAGTAGCCTAATTAAATTTTTTTATAGAGAATAGATTTTTTTACCTTTCTTCGTTTAATAAGTAATTTTTTTTATAGATATGTTTATTCTAAAGTTTAATTTGACATGATGTGAAAAAATCAACCCTGTATGTATTTGAATTGGAACCAAATAGTATGAATGTATAAAGGACTTTTTAAAAAGAAACTTCACTATATATAAGTCTAATTGTTTTATTTTTATCAGATTTATTTCAAATATTCACGTTTAAATATTAGTTCTAAGTTCTAACATTACTCATAACTATTTTTCAGCTGTAACGCACATGTATCAACCACCTAGTTGTAAGTAAAAGCAATAAGATCAAACAAACTTAGGTTGAACTAAAAATCTTCCAACAATCTTCTCGTGCCGTTGGAACAAACACGAAATCAGCAGCCCTTGGAGCAGTTAATCCAGCTCTTTCATCCATACTCCAAACTTGTTTATCATTAGCATTCCACTCAAAGCATTGAATAAGGCCGGCAATGACCACCGAGAGTTCTCTCATTGCCAAATTAATACCGGGGCATCCTCTTCTTCCTGTTCCAAAAGGCAAAAGTTGAAAACTTTGGCCCTTAATATCTAAAGAGGTTTTTAGGGTATCACCTTCTAAAAACCTATTTGGGTTGTACTCTAATGGGCTTTCCCAATACTGAGGGTTTCTTCCAATTGACCAAATATTGACAAATAACATGGTGCCGGAAGGGATGTTGTATCCTTTGACACTGACTTTTTCAATCGACTTGCGGATCAACATGGGGATTGGTGGATGAAGTCGTAGAGTTTCTTTTATGATTGCTTGGATGTAAGGAAGGTTAGGTGCATCTGATTCTTGAACTAACCTCTCATTTCCAACAACTTTGTCAATCTCATTTCTTGCCTTTTCAAGCACTTTAGGGTTGTTGATGAGTTCAACTAGTGTCCAGTCGATGGCTATAGCAGTTGTATCAGTTGCAGCGGTAAAAAAGTCCTATATATGCCAAAATAATTTTAAAATAAATAAATCACTAGTTTAGTGTCATATCAATACACTTTATAAAAAATCAGTAATATTTGTTTGTTCACTTTGTTGTTAATTGGTTATAGAAATTAAGAAGCGATATTTACATATGTAAGTTGGTTATACACATATGGTAATTTAGTTACTCAACTTCGATGATGATCAGCTACCGATATGAATACTCATGCCTCACGGGGAAATAACAATTTGAAATTTCGACGGATATATAGAGATAAAAGAATTACATATTGATTCTAGTATATATGTATGTTCTAAATTACATTCACGACGACAAGGATCTTATTTTTATACATTATTTCCTTTTACGTGATCTTAGAAAGTGTATAAAAACTTGTTCGTATTTATGGACGTGTACAAACGACAAGATAAATTTCACCACCCTAATATCCGGACCTTACAGAGAGAGTTAACGAGTTCAACCTCTTCATCTTCGGATAACCCATTTGCTTAGACACATCCCCACCAACGTATCAACCATCCTCGTTGTTTACTCCGGCACTATTCAGTTATACGGGGATGCTCCAATAATAATTTTGTGGTAAAAAACAACAACAAATCTCGTTTCAACAACTTATTTTGTTTCAAGGCTACCCGGTTCAATCTCCATTTTCTTTCAACACTTTTTGATGGGTTTGGTCGATTTCAGATTTATTATGGTTAAGGTATGATTAGGGCTATTTGAGTTAGTTATACATATTTTTATGGCTTTTGTTCTTGTTCAATTTTGGGTCTTTATTTGCAATTTCTTTGATTTGGTACATCTTAAGGCCCTCAGACTTTGTGTTCATTGTTTGTATCCATTATTTTTGAGTTTGGTGATTTGGAAAGCTTCAATAAGGCATAAGAACAGTACAAGAACAATTGAATATTAATAATTAAAAATAAATAATTTCAAAAAAACATGCAACGTGAATAACAGGTTAATTGATTGTATACAATTGTAGAAATTTAAAAGTTGATTGTATTTTTAAAAAAAATTTGATTGTATACAATGGTAACTTAGCCAGAGTTTATCATACATTTATGTCGTTTGCCCTTGCTTCATTTTTTCCAAATGATGTCGTCAGATTTCACGTCTTTTCTGGTAACAATTGAGGAGAGCTAATCAAGTTCATAGCAGTCTCATTGACATTCGGCTCTTTCAGGTTGATTAAGGTAATATTTAATTCTAGTGGGTCAATTTTAAAACATAATTTATTTATGAGTTAATTAAAAAATGGTCCCTATGGTTGTCACTGATTTTCACTTTTAGTAACTTCAAAAATTACGAAAATAGTTATTGTGGTTGTCATTTTGTTTCACTCTTAGTCATTTAGGCTAACTGGTGTTAACTTTGACCAATAATCAAAGGGTATTTGAGTCTTTTATCACGTTATCCTTGTTACCAAACAACCTTTCCCTCTTATAATGATTCCCAAACATATTTTTTTAATATTCACATTTAACCTTTTCCAAACACTCCCTTCTTCCCCTCTAACCATGTTTAACCAGCATCATATCTCACTTCTCTCATCTCTCATCTCTCATCTCCCATTCACTCTCTCTTGTCTACGCCACCACCGCCAGACGTCACCACCGTCGTCCCCTCCGCCGGACGTCACCACCACCACAGTCCCTTCCCCTCTGCTAGACACCACCACCACCCTCCCCTCCAAATCTCTCTTTATATCACCACCACTTCCCGGTGTCCGGTATCGCCGCAAATATCACCTCCGGTCTTCGGTAAGCACAAAACCACAACCACCGTATCCGATGTTGAAGACTTGTAGCAGATTTGAAGCAGATCCGAGATCCGTGCCCGACCACCTCCTGCTGGTGTCCCTCCTTGCCGACGTCGACTATCATCGCACAAAGATGTCTACAAACAGATCGACTAGAGGTGTCCACTCTCGAAGATGGAAGATCTGCAACACATCTATAAAAACTCGAAAACACATCGAAGAAACCCAGGTGTTTGAATTTGTTCATCTTTTCCATTGTGGTAATCAGTTCATCTTTGTTTCTCTCATAACCGATTTCTGTTCCAGATTGTCTCTCAAATTCGAGTTTTTAGGTTTCCTTGATTTTTGTTCCAGATTGTCTCTTAGTTAGGGTTTTTGAATTGGTTTTTGTTTCTATCAGATCGCACGAAGAGTTTTTGTTCATCGATTGGCTTTTTGTGTATCATGAATAGGGTTTGAGGTTTTTGAATTGGTTTGAAGAGGAGATCAGTTAGGGTTTTTGAATTGGTTTGAAGAGGAGATCAGATGGAAGATCCAAGTGTATTTGTATGTTTTATCTTTCTATTATAATCAAGATTTTGATTTTCTTTAATCTTCCATCAAGATCCAATATGTGTATGTGTTTTGTTTGTGTTGTAATCAAGATCCAATATGTGTATGTGTTTGAATCCAAATTGGGGTTTTGAAATTTGAAGATGTTTTTTTGGATGAACATCAAGAACACTAAAGAAAAATATGAAGAATATTATTAAATTTAAAAATATTTTTTTTAAAAACTAATCGGTAATTAATATGTATAAAAGTAATCATTAATCTTAACCAAAATGGTAGAAATGCTTTAGAAGTTGTTTGGTAACAAGAATAAAAAGGAAAATGATCATAATACCATTTGACTAACGGTCAAAGTTAACACCAGTTAGCCTAAAAGACTAAAAGTGAAACAAAATAACAACTACAGTGACTATTTTCGTAATTTTTAAAGTTAAATGACTAAAAGTGAAAATCAGTAACAACCACGTGGACCATTTTTGTAATTAACTCTTAAAAAAATTTATAAATTTGAAAATGGTTACCGGTTTAATTACATGTAATTAAAAATCATTCGGTGCATTACTTTAAAGAAAATGCATTATCTAAACTTAATTATAAAAAGTTAAAAAGAGTTACATAAATTTTAAAAAAATGCGAAGATAGTTCACTAAAATGAAAAATAATATTGACAGCCATTGTGCTAAATTTTGCCATGCGTGAAGTGGTGGTTCAATACTTCAATTCACCCATTCTTTTGCTTTTATGATTTTAATTTAAAATTTTACCATTTTCTCTTTTATTATTGATGCTTTTACTTTCGTTGGTAATTTTTATATAATAAATTGGTAAAATGGTAATTTTATTCATCATAATGTCAATTCTTGCTAATAAAAATCATATTGTACGTAGAGTATATGTGACTATGTGCGTATTTATTTACTTAAAGAAAAGGTGAAGCTTTTATGTTACATATATATGGAATACGAAACATGCAAATCCGAGTTAACTTTTTGAATTTGATATGCATGCATGCATGCTGCTTTAATTATTAAAGTGATCATCAACAAAAATAAAATGAATCTTTGTTGCCATGTTTGTCAAATTAACCATCACTACATGTATGACTTCAATTCGATCACAAAGCCTATATATTACTTTCTTTTGTCTCAAAAAGAAATTACAACCTTTTTCATTTAAAGTGTTTTCTTAAGAATATCCACACACTCATATATATGAAAATGTTCAATTGAGAACTGTTTTTCGTACAAAAACTACGAGAACTGTTTGTAACACCATAAATGACTCATTAATAAGGGTATTTTAATCATTTATATATTTACCTCATCGTAAATTACGTACGGGTGAGCCGTCATTGGTTTGAGATCGAAGCTAGATTTTCTCAAAATATCTCTCATTAATGTGTCATTAATGAGCTATTAATAAATCATTAATGACAAAAAAATTTTAGCCATTGATTAATTTTAATCAAAAGCTAAGATTAGTACTTGTGGTTCTCGTATGAAAAACAATTCTCATTTGAACCCTTCTCTATATACATACATATATACATACATACATACATACATACATGAGTATATATATCTATATCTATATTAATATATAAACCATTAATTAGCTCTCTCTCTCTCTCTCCTAAAAGTCTTAATCTCTTAATTTTAAGTAATTTGAATGTACTAATCTACCCTTCATTTAAACCTAAAAGGAAACAATTATATAAAGTTAATTAGGTTCCTTAATACCATTTTAAATAATTAAATCTTCCATAATAAATAATGTTTAAAAATGTCAAGTAAAGATATTTTATATAAGTTAAAAATTAAATAAAAATCTTCATAGAAATAATATTTTAAATATGGGCAAATTGCATAAAAATACAATGAGCTTTGTCTTAGTTACCATTGTATACAACCAACTTTAAAATTTTAAAAATAATACAATTAACTTTTATAATCCTCTCATTGTATGCAAAAAACTTTTTTATGTGTCTGTTATTTAGTTACCATTGTATATAATGAACTTTGCCATAACTTTCATAGTATACAACAAGTTGCATACAATATGAGGATTATGAAAGTTGGTTATAATATTTTTAAGAAAATAAAGTTGACTGTATATAATGATAACTAAGACAAAGTTCATTGTATTTTAATGCAATTTGTCCTTCTAAAAACGGACAAGTTATTGGGAAAAGATATTTGTAACCGCTGCATTACGTGGGTACAATGCTAGTGTGTGTGTGTGTATAGAGAGCGGTTCAAATGATAAGTGTTTTTCGTACGAGAACTGCGAGAACCATTTTCAGCCAATCATTTTATTTGTTGTCATTTATATTTATTTATAATGAAAAAGGGTATGTTTGTCAAAAAAAAATTGTCCCCTTTCCATCCATCACTTAATGGATGTAGGTAACCTTATTTTATTGGATACAAAACCTATACATATGTTAGTTACGGCTGTCAACCCATCGTATCTAATATATATAAGCTAGCTAGCTACCTGTTAACATTGATTTATAAATACATTTCATTTATAAATTTAGGTTTATTAATTAATTAATGTGCGTTCCTACTTAATTTACTTGTCATGAAATACATACATATATAATTTCAATGCAGTAGTAAGTAGATTTTTTTTGTTTCGTCTCTCCATTCGATTTCAATAAATGTATATGTATAAAATGTTATGTCGGCTAATAGAATTTGCTCGACAACATATCCAATATCTTTCTCCTTTTTCTATTTACTTTATTTTTTCACAAACAACCTTTTTATTAGTTATTTAAATAGCTTTTAAAAAACAATAAAATAAAAAAATATATTATTATTAAATAATTAGAGAAAAAGATAATCTAGCCTTAATAATTGTATTGATGTAAGTGATCTATCAAAATTAGATTAATTACATAATTATTATCATGTTTAATGATTTATTAAAACAAAATTTACCATAAATTAGTTTAGATAATTAAGGGAATGATTAATTAAGCTATTGCTTTAAGTGTTTGTATCTTATACATTAACACATGTACTACTTAAAATTAAGTAGTCTTAAAAAATTTAAAAGAGAGAAAGTTAAATGTTTTATAATATAATTATAGATTATAGATTATAGATTAGAGAGTAAGTTACACTTTTGGTTTGCATGAAATTTTACGTTGATCCTTCTAGTCTTAAAAGTATACAAATTGTCTCTATTTTTGTGACCGTTTGTTAGCTTGATCCAAATGACCATTTTATCCTCCACAACGTTTCACTTTTAATCTTTCACCATTTTAATGAACCAAAACGTCAGTAAGTTATAAAAACCAGAGACAATCTATATAACTTTTAAACTATGAGGACCAATAGTAAAAGTTAATACAAACCACATTAACCAATAATGTAATTTAATTATATTATATAAATTTTATTAATTACTATATAAAAGTTATTTTCAAAAGTATATTAAAAATGGTTAAAAAAAAACTATTTAATGTTAGGGGGTTCCACTTTAGAAGACTTTTGAAAGTCGTCGAAAAGAACTTTTGCTCCTTTCGTCAGTCAAGATCCTTGGCAACATCCGATGAAAGTTTTTCACACAAAATTTCAGAAGTGACGTGGTGAAATACATGTTACCAAGGTGAATATAAATTACAATTTTAATCATATATTTTTACACATTTACACCGTCGCTCATGTATTTAGCCGGGTTTTTAAAATTAACTATTCCAAAGCCACTTATAGGATCAAGATATTTATAAAATCACATCTAACTATAACTACAACCATACACGAAACTACCCACCATGTATAGTATAACTTTTGGTAAGACATGTCGATCATGACGGATATGTTTAGCTATGCGTGTTGTAGATTAACAACCATTGATCATTCGTAAAAGATGTCGGTTTTGATAAAATCAACCAACTACAAACAATTAAAGCAACAAATTATAACTACTACAAACTATATATATATACAAAATAAGCATTGTACACGTGATCCATCTCTCAGAGATTCAAATTAATAACTTGATTAGTTTTCACAAAGCACACACAAACTTTGACGGTTGTAGGTTATCTCGGTATATAATTAATAAATAATCGTATTTATCAACCGTAATGACTAAAAAACCATATAATCAACTTTTCATGTAAAATTGTTAATGAATGAATTCAAACAATTTAACAATGTCATTATGATAGTGAGGTACACAAGTATATAAGTGAGGCTTTTGAACCTCTACTAACTCTTAAGAAACCTAATAAAACATTTTTATGATTACCAAATATTCAATTAGTATATCCAATTAAGTGCCCAAGGTCTTTAGTAACTTAAAAAATTGATCAATCACACATTCAACATCATAAACGAAGTTGTAATCAAAATCAACTTATGATCAAAATACTC
Organism: Drosophyllum lusitanicum; assembly: GCA_032274825.1. Lineage (NCBI taxonomy): Eukaryota > Viridiplantae > Streptophyta > Magnoliopsida > Caryophyllales > Drosophyllaceae > Drosophyllum > Drosophyllum lusitanicum. The sequence goes on along the minus strand of JAUEJL010116389.1, from coordinate 3,973 downwards.
GCATGATTACTCAAAGACATAATAACAATAGCTACATCGAAATACAAAGCTTATGTAGCCTAATGATTCGGACTAGGAATACAGACACGAGAATCAAAAGATACTACACGTAATCTAATAAGGATAAATGAAGTTAGCATAGACAACCCAACCCTAAGATAAATTAAATAAAAGATATATGTCTCCCTCTCTCATATTACCTGCACCTCTTTCTCTCTCTCTCTTTCTATCTTTCTCTACCACCGCCACCATCACCCACCGCCATGTTCGGCCACCATCACCCTCCGCACCAAGAACAAGCAAATCCAAGGAACTTGTTTATATTTATATTTATGAAATAAAAAGAGAGAAATTAATAAGATTTTGGAAATTATGTTGAGATGGACAGATAATTGTGTTTGTGTGAGAAAGTATGTTTGTGTGGGAGAGTATATTTTAAATGAATAAAAAATTAAAGTAAATTATGAGAGAGAATTAAATCGTTAAAGATTGAGTGGATGAGATTAATTTAGATAAAATGAAAGGTCAAGGTTTGTCTTGATTGAAGTTTAAGAACTCTTAAAATTAAGGAGGAAAGAGAATGTTAAATGATTTATATAGTACTAACATTGTACCCGCGCAATGCGGCGGCGATGATAATAATTTATGCTCGACAACATGTTCGATTCAATGAATGTATATGTGTGAAATGTTGTGTCGGCTAATAGAATTTGCTCGACAACATATCCAATTTCTTTCTCCTTTTTCTATATGCTTTATCTTTTTCCAAACAACCTTTTTATTAGTTATTCGAATAGCTTTTAAAAAACAATAAAATAAAAAAATATTATTATTACATAATTAGAGAAAAAGATAATCTAGCCTTAATAATTGTATTGATGTAAGTGATCTATCAAAATTAGATTAATTAAATAATTATTATCATGTTTAATGATTTATTAAAACAAAAGTTACCATAAATTAGTTTAGATAATTAAGGGAATGATTAATTAGGCTATTGCTTTAAGTGTTTGTATCTTATGCATTAACACATGTACTACTTAAAATTAAGAAGTCTTAAAAAATTTAAGAGAGAGAAATTTAAATACTTTATAATATAGTATAGATATGTAAGAAATGAGTATAATTTTGCCAAATTTCCTATTTTACTAATGTTCTTTTTGAAAGAGGCATTCACCCTAAAACAATACCCTATTTTACATATTACCAATGTATCAAATTCAACCACTAGAATAACAAAATTAGACCCATGTATTAAAGTAGTGCAACACCTAATTGTTTTAGAATAGTATATTTATAAATAAACACCGAATAATTAAAAATGCCATTCCTTCTAATAATAGATATAAAACAAATAATTATACTACACATTCCCTTTCAGCTGAAAACATTCATTCATAAAACATTTATTTATAAAATCACTTGTGCAGAAGTTGTTGATCGGAGCCTTTCCCATAACCTTCCCCGAAGGACATGCAAAAACTTGAAAAGATTAAACATTAACGGGTAAGCATAAAGTTTAGTGAGCAAACACCTAATAAGAGATAGCACACACCAGAGGTATAGCACATCACATTGTCAATACACATATGGTATCCGACGTGGATGCTACATCAACATATGTTAACCACATCGGCTATCGGTTGACGTATTTAGCATGGTCAGCCCTCACATCAGTTGACATATTCAACATGGTCAACTCGCATATTAGTTTGTATATTCAGCATGACTAACTCACACAATCACATTTAAAAACTCAAAATTTTCAAATATAATATTAAACATGAGATCGTCCTTAATATGTAATAAAACTTTATCTACATAAGGTTTATATTTTAAGTACAAAAAAATGTCCCAGATATAAGCATCAACAAAATTGATTGTCCAAAAGATAAAAACAGGCATAAGCTATGAGCTTATCACCATGAGTACAGAGCTGCAGACGAGCCTGAAGGATACCGGTGCCTATGACATGATCTACTAGTTGAGAGATATGTTCCAGACCCGCATGGAGAGGTAGGATGCCACTCTGGCATTTTTTGCGTATAAGAGAGTTAAGGGGACGTCGGTTAGTATCCACATGACGAAAATCAAGTGACACATTGACCAAGAGGCTTAGACATTCGATATCGTTGCAGCTAGCAACGAACATGATACTCGACTAATTGTCGAATGATTACAAACAGTTTCTAATCAACTACAACATGAACAATATGGAGAAATCCATAGCCAGCTGCATTCTACGCTCAAATGCATGACTTGAGCATTGGAACTAAGTCCGGTATGTCCTGATGGTTAAGGAAGGGGGCGTGAAGAAGAGCAAGGGGCGAAGTGAAAGAGGCAAGGCTAACACTGAGCCATATCAGCATGCACCCAGGGCCAATTAGTCGAATAACCGTGTGCAAATTGATTGAATCTAGTTTTCTAGTTAGACTTGAATAAATATAACAAATCAAGTGTGAATTGTTGTAGATTCACTCGTTAAATCAAATACTTAAAATGAAATTGTCTTTCATTATTTCCTACAAAACTAAAAGTACATTAAAATATAGATGCTACACTAATTATATATATACTTTTAGGATACTTTGATGAGAAAAGTTTTCTTGTTATTAGAAAACTTTTTCTAAGATATATTGAGGTAACACAAACAGAATTATATGAAAACCGAAATATGGTATTCTGTTCAAGTTTGAAACTTGACAAAACACATGGAATAATAGGAATTATTTCAAAGAGACATGTTTCGGAATAAAAATATTTGGAAGTATGAAGTGAATTTTAAAAGTTATTATAATCAGAATACTTATATGTTGTAATAAGAATTTAAAATATTTCACGAGGGTCTTATACTTGTAATAATATTGGGTTTAGTAAAACCAAATTTTGTAATCGGAATTAAGGACTTGTGAAAGTACGGTCGGTTTTGTAAACTTCTAATTCTTATAATATAAGTCTAAATTTAAGACTTGTGCATTTGTTAATTGAAACCAATGGTTTGACTATCTAGGCAAGTTTTGACTAAGTCAAAAGGATAAGTTAAATAAAGTCGGATTTCATAAAGGTTAATGGGATTGTTGGACCTACGTAAAATATTTGTTGGAAACAAATAGATTGTTTATTTATTAATTCTCTGAATTTGAGATTTGGGATCTTAATGGAGAATATATACAAATAAATAATCACGTAGAATATAATAGTGTTCAGGGAATGTGACAAGTATTTTCTTGGTGGATTTAAGAATTTATATAATTTGACGGGAATTTTTTTGAAAGGTTTCAAATAGTGTGTCCTTAAGTGACATTCATTTGAGTTGGACTTAAAAGGGTGTTACAAAGTTTTTAAAACGAGTTTCTTATAAGTCAAGTTTCAAATTAGTAAAATGACACAATTATATAATAGATTCGGTATCGGTAACCACAACAGGGCTGTAAACCGAGTTTCTGAAACAAACGGTAAATTGTCCCACCTAGGCATTTAACTAGGAAATTCTACTCAAATCCAATGACAAACTCAGCTATGTATACACATTTCTCCCAACTTTGCTTCTAAAGAAATACCACAACATTTCTCCAAACTCAGCAAATCTTAAAATGGATGAAGGCAAGGGTAAACAAACACCACAAGAAATCGAGTCACAACCAATGTGTAACACCGGAAAACCAAAGCCATTTTTTAAACGCGTTGCGGAAGCTTAATCAAACAAACTTACTTTACATACAATACAAATAATTACAAACCACAACCATGTGTTCAGAAACAACAAAAACATCTGTCTTGGTGTTACAAATAAACTAGCTTGTTTTCTTTTAAAATTCAAAATATATCAGAGTAGGGTTGAGCTTTCTTTCTACAAACACCACCAACTCACAAACCTGCAAAAACATCAACTGAGGGGAATTAGCACAAAGCTAAGTGAGCAGAAGCTAAACACAAAGACAAACATCAACAGTCAATATCAAAGCATGTAACC